>VMDR010002701.1:0-85272 GCA_007922815.1 Macrotus californicus
ACTGATCAAGAAAAAAAGAAGGGACAAATTACTAATAGCAGTGATTCATACAAATATCAAAGGAGCAATGAGAAGATGTAATGAATAACCTTGTGCCAATAAATCTGACAATTTAAGATGAAGTGGACAAATCCTTTTTTAAAAAATCACAACCTGGAAATACTGACACAAAAAGAATTAGAAGACTTAATTATCCTACCTACTAAAGCTGAACATTGCATTCCCATGATCCAGCAATTCTACTCCAATAGAAATGCCGACCAAGGCGTATGGAAACATGTGTAAGGAATGTTCATAGGACCACTCCTCCTAATAGACAAAGACTGGAAGCCACCCAAATATCCATCAGTCGTGGAAAGGCTAGCCAGATCATGGCGTAGTCCTACCATGGTGGAGCTTCACACACACTAATCCTGAGTGAAAAAGCCAGATATAAATGTGTAATCCATTTCCATGGCAACACCAATCTACTTTGATAGAAGGCAAATGTTGGTTACTTTGTGGAGGTAATGACTGGGAGGGGCATACGGGTGGCCTGGAGAATGTGGGAAATGGTCTCCATCTTGATCCGAGTATGCTCACTACGTACAAATGTATCAGGATATGTCCTTGAGCTCCTGCACATCTCCAAATGTGTGATGACTTCTTTTAACTTACAGATAAGTAGTAAATAAGTCTCTGGTGCAAAGTTTGTTTCAGAACCTCTGTCTCTTTCTCCTAAGTAATAGACAACAGTGCAAGATCTAAACCCGTATACTCTCACAAACAGAACACGAGTGCATTAGAAGAGCTACCAACCTAGGGTCGTGCTTTTCCTATACTTTTATTAGAGGAATGGTTCTGCTGCTTAGGAATAAACAACTCTCTGTATCTGATGGGTCTACAGAGGAAGGAGAAAAGGATGGGAGATTAGAAGGAAGGAGATTTCACCCCATCCAATAGGTCCTATCAGAGGGACCAGCCCAGGCAAGCAATGCCATCCCTAACTCTGGAGCCAGCAACAGACTCTGGACTTTCTGACTCCTGAGTTTTCCAAAAGGGATATTTTCCATGGAAACCATGTGAGCATCCACTATGCAGTGCACTCCTCACCCTGGAAGGGTGAGGTGACAGAATGGTGGCTTTCATGACAGAAGGGTGGCCATTTTTTGCAAAGGGCCAGGATTCATCCAACAAGTCCTTTCACAAAATGGTGAATTCTGGAGAGGAAAAAATGTCTCACCGAAAACAAATTAAAAAGGCAAAAAGGTAAAGCTGCTTGTGCCATGGTAACTAAGGTTTGCCCACACCTAGATTAATTTTGTTGTCTGAAGTGGTTTTGTGAGTGTAAGTGATTTTTGAAGAGCAAATTAAAAAGATTTTTTTATAAGTCTCAGGAGACAACAACATAGTACTAGCTAATGGCACTTGCCATCTCTAAAATAATTACTTTTGTAATAATCTGCTTATTAATGAAGAGATTTGCAAAATGGATAATGTTTTCTTAAGATTTCAGGCACAGGGTTCTTCCCCTCTACTTCATTTTGCTTTTTTTGCAAAAGTATACCGTGAAGTAACTTGAAATTTGCTGACGGATTTTAAGTAGAATAATTTCAGAAATGCGTGTTCAACTAGGTTGAATAAAGCCATATTTCTTGTATTGTGCCCTTAAATTATTCCCTCTGGTGATGGAAATGTTCTAAAATTGGTTGTGGCAATGGTTGCACATCTCTGTAAAATTACTTAAATTGATTGAGTTGCACACTTAAAATGGGTAAATTTTATGGCCTGTAAAGTATAACTCAATGATGTTGTGTTGGAAAAAAAAGGGGGAAAGTCAACTGAACATTTAAAATTGTTCACAGGAATGCTGAGTGTTAAGAGGGAGCATTCCGGGGGGAAAAATGGCAACTACACAAAAGCTAGATATAAGCCCAGGAAAAGAAGATCCAAGAGTCCTAGTGGACCACAAGCTGAACAATGAACATATCAGCAGCAGAACGTATTTTTTAAGAAATAAAGCTCCATATTGGAAAATTTCCAAGAGCAGCATCTCTCATGCGCTAACCCCCAGAGTTCTGGCCGAAAACCAGACCCTGCTCATTTCCAAACTCAGCAGCTCCTCACTTGCTACTCCTGGTACTTCTTTTTTTCTTCATTAGTTACCATCTTGTTTAGTTCTTAGGTTGTCTAGTAAAGGTTAGCATCCACAGACACGTGGACTTGGACCTCTCTGAAGGCAGGAGATGTGCGACATTCCTCCTTGTAACTGGGGTCAGTGAAAATCCTTAGCCAGTGCCTGGCACAAAATAGGTGCTTAGTGCAGACAGTTTCTGTCCTTTCTAGCCTGGCGCCTGGCATAAACCAGGTGTTCAAAATGTTAGTTTCATTCCCTTTTCCACTCTCAGGTGCTCAATCAACACCACCCTTATCACAGAGGCCTGAGGAACGCTGCCATGGCACAGCTGTGTGGCCCACCGAGAAACCACCTGCCAGGAGAGTCAGCTGAGTCCCAGTGGGTTCGAGCCCCTTCCCCTCATCTCTGGCTATCCAGACCCTGCTCAGCACAATTAGTTCACAGCCTCCACCTCCAGCCAAGCCCCTCCTGTGCTGTGTGCTCTCTCTCTCGCTGGCAAATACTTCCTGGTGCTAACAGAGAACCCCTTCCACATGTTCCGAGGCCCCCCTGCAGACAGACTGTGCTCAACCCACGTGCAGCTCAGCTCTGACCCAGGACCCAGCCTCGAAGAGCACAGTCAGAGAACTGGGCTGCAGGTGGTGGCAGACAATGCTGACGCACTGGGATTCCCATGGTCAAGGTGGAGCTCCCTGGGAAGATGACCAGAGAAAAGACATGATATGCTCATGGTCACATTCATCGTCCCAGAGCAGCAGCCAGGACTAGAACTCCAGTGCCTTAGCCTCAACTTGGGGCCTCGTCTCTACCACAAGTTGGTCATGTGACCTCGAGCACAACTCTGAGGCTCAAGGTCTCCTTCTGAACCTCAAGGAATGAGCTTCAACAACACACGGCCACTTTCATGTCTGCCCTGGAGCCTACGTGCCACGTCATGACGCTGCCCCCACGGCCTTGCTGAGTCACTCGGTGTTTAACCTGCATTTCTGAAACTTTTCACACTCTTTCTGATAATTCTGTTAGTTTGAGTTAAAAACAAACTTTTGCAGCTGTGTAACCTTTGCTCTACAAAGACTGTCAGATCTGAATTTAGGAAATAACACCGTTCCAAACTCTTGTAGCTGAGAAGGCCCAAGGTGACAAAATCCAGGAGAGGGAAAAGCTGTGAGCTGAGGATGCTGAGGAGACAGCAGGGGAGGCCCGGGAAATTTCATAGTCACCAGAAGTGTGTGACCTATGTGATGTTTTAGAAAAACAAGTTGCAATAATGTCACCACTAAGTTAACACTAATGAAGAAAAGGGATTATTAGTGCTGAGAAGTATGGGTTCTAAGAAAAATGGCAGTAGAGTGTCTGAGTAGTTCAAGTCCCAGCTTTTCAAGTCAGAAGCCAGTTCAAATCCCTGCCCCATTGCTTCGTGGAGATCCAGCGTGCTCCTTAACCTTTCTGCAGCTCAGATTCTCCATTTGTTACGTGGGAGTAATGCCCAACTCTTCAAGATAGTGAGGGATTAAATTACATGAGACAATATATAAAGGTCTAATGGTAGACAAAATAACAACCCCCAAAGATGTCATCCTGTTCCCCAAAACCTATAAACATGGTGCCTTACCTGGTAAAAAGGAACCTTACAGATATGATTAAGCTCAGCACCTTGAGATGAGGAGATGAATTCAGATTATCTGGGTGAACCCAACATAATCACAGGACTTCTTCTGAGCAGATCAAAGGGCCAGGGTCAGAGGAAATAAGATAACAGAAGCAGAGAGAAAGATAGACAGACAGACAAGCAGACAGAGATTTTAAGATACTACACTGCTTACCTTGAAGATGGAGAAAGAGGCGAAGAGCCAAGGAATGCAGTTAGCCTCTTGCCGCTGGAAAAGGTGAGGGGAAGAGCCTCCACAAGGAGCACAGCCCTGCAGGCACCTTGACCTTGGACTCCCACTTCCAGCACTGTAAGATAATAAACTTGTATTGTTCTAAACCACTACTTTTGTAGTTATTTGTTACAGCAGCAAAAGGATATTAATGCAGGGCTTTTGAGCCCACTTTAACACTGTGCCTGGCACAGCTGTAGTCTCAAAACATGGTAGCCACAAACACTAGCTTGTTCTCTCCCCACCTGGTCACATGCAATGACAGGTGCTTCTATTTCCCTCACAGCCCATGCATCTCGGACAGCTGGCCGCGGGGCCGGGGGGGGGGGGGGGGGGGGGGGGGGGGGGGGGGGGGGGGGGGGGGTAGTGTTCTTTTTCATGTGGACCTGAAATCTGCCCATCAGGCCCTTTCAAATCAGCCTGGGCCCCTCTGCCCCTCACACCCCTTCAGATAACCACATACAAGTCTTAGCTAACCTCTGAGTCTGTGCTGGGCTTTGGGCAGCTGAGCAATGCTCCTGCCTGGTACCACATTCCTGAATTTTTCTCGCAGACTGCAGCTACTGCCGCTCAGCCCTGGACTCGTGCAGGGGACTGTTCGGTCCCAAGGGCTCGACCCACGCTCTCGTCAGTGTCATCACATATCATTACATTTAGCTTTAGTACTGGACCTTATTATTCTTTGAGCCTTCTTATGCCCACCCATGTATTCTCTAAAAAGTCATCTCAAAATGTAAGCATTGGCTCAGCCATCTATATCTGCATCACGAATAAAAATATCAGGTGGAACCACAACTGTGGCCTTTCCCTAGAAATTTACTTTCTCACTGACATGGATCAGTATCTCTAGGTACGGCCATAAAACAATTCAAAATCGCCCACTATGCACACTCGTCTGCAGTTGGATATTTCATCCTGTGCGCAAATTTATCATGAGATTCCTTGACAAATACCAAGCTGAGGTGTGCTCTGCCTCAACCAGAGCTAACACAAGTCCCTGACATAATAATGCAGCAAGCCTGCCACAAAATTGGGAATATGGTTACCGTACTGTGGCTTGCTCTTAAAGAACCCACACAGGCTTCTAGAGACTTCTCCGTTTTTCATGTGCTCACATCAGCCTTAAGTAATCAACTACTGACCCTGAAAAGGGACACACCTGACAAGCAGGACTCCTTGTGGTTAATTGGGCTCAAATTACAATCAGAGCCTAACAGCCTGTTGTTGACAGGAGACACACACCCACACACACATCCCATACCAGGAAAAAAGTGGCAGAATGAACTGCTGACCTCCTGCACTGGGCTCCTGCCAGCTCAGCTGACCCCTATAAGGAGATTCCTGGAATCATCTTTCAACCAATACACTGAGACCTGCCCATCCAATCCGAGTTACACAGCTATAGCCCCATTTGCATCTCTACTGACCAATTAGAGTGGTTCCATAATGGATACAAGATTCCAACCAATCAGGACAGTGCTATTTGGACCCACCATACCCTGCAAATTTGGATTTCTCATTTGCATAGAAATGACCCAATCAGGAACCATGGCAGGAACTTTCATTATAAACACTGGTTTTCTTTTTTGTCTCAGGAGAGCACTTTTGGTTTCCTCCTGATGCTACGTCTCTCCAGTTTGCAACTGTTCATTTGAATAAAGTTTCTCCCTTTTACCATATCCAGACTGTGGGCTCCTATTGGCAATGGCTTTGTGGCGGCAAATTTTTGTCACAACTTAATGAAGGTGATGGGATATCCCTACTTTTGTAGCCTGAAGAGTCTTTTCCCCTCTTTATCGATAAAAGCAGTATTTTCCCATCTCTAGTGTTGCATTTTCTTTTCCAGGTTCCATTTTCCTTAAAGATTATCAGCAGAGGCTCTCCTGCAGCTCCGGTGGTTGAGTCCTCTCTACTCCCTGGAGCATCATTTGTCCTGGCCAAAAGACTTCAGCTCATTTACAGCAGGCTGGTGCTTGTTATAATCGCTTTCCTTATCTTGAACTTCAATTTTCTCTTGCCACCGTTTTCTTTTCAGCCAGTAGATCATTCTCCTCGGCAAAGAAGGAGGTACAATTCTTTCTTGCTGCCATTTGAAAATGCAAATAGCACCATGTTACTTGGTCTGCCCTAACCCTTGCGTGGCGGGTTCCCCTTCTCCAGCAGTGATTCTCAGACTCCTCTGGGGTACTAGTTACAAGCACAAATTCTCCAGAGAATTCCCTCTCACAGGCCAAGTCAATTGCTGTATTAGTTAGAGTAACACTAGCTATGAAAACAAACAAACCCAAAAGCATACAACAGCTCAAATACAATAAAATTTAATTTCTCATTCTCTCAAAGCCTCAAAATGAGTGTTCCAGATTAGGGGGTGGTTCTCTGCAAATAATAATTCAGGGACCCGGGGCTTCTTCAATTTTGTCGCTCTGCCACCTTCGACATGCAGCTTCCAAGAGCCCTGTGCTTGCCTGCACCTGCGTGAAGAAAGGAAAAGAACATGGAGAGCATGCAGGGCAGAGGTTAATGGGTCAGGTCTGGAAATGGCACATATTCCTTCCATTGACGCGAGTGCACCTCATTGTAAAGAAGGCTGGGAAATATAGTTTAACTGCAAAGGAGTCTGGGAAGTATAGTCTAGCCCAGGAAAAAGAGGAAATGGTGACGGTGAAAAAATCTGTGGATGTGGACAAAGGGTTAGGCTTACGAGCCTGCAGTTTCACAAGCATCCCAGGTGATCCTGATGTCAGGCCCCAGTCTGAGCAATACTACCCCGAGCACCCCCAGGGCAAAGCCTCTGAGGCCCTTTGCAAAAGGGCCTCCCCTTTCCTCTCTAGCCCTGTCTGCACTCTCCACCCTGCTCTAATCACATGAAGCTGTAGCAGCTTCCCCAGGCTGCCCTGCTTGCCCACCCCTGTGCTTGGCAATTCTTGTTTCTACTGTGCATTTGGTGACTCCCTGCTCATCCTTCAGGACTCAGGTGTAATCTCTCCTGTACGGCCTTTTCTGACCCACCTGCCCCCAAGTAGCACGGACAGTCCCTGTACTGCATCTCATTACGGTATTGATCACACTGAATGGCGTTTGTTTGTATGTGTGTGTTCCCATTAGACTAGGAGATCCTGGAGGGCAGTGACCTCTTCTTAATTATCTTTGTATCCTCAGCACCTGGCATTTTGCCTGGTACCTAGTGGCACTCAGTAAGAGTTTGCTCCACAGAAATCCTCAGTATAAGATGGCTTACCGCAATCACCGATCAGTCCTTTCTTGATTTCCTGCTTGTGTCAAATAAGAAAAATGTTTTTGGTTATCCTTATAATTTTGCTGTCTTAATTAATTAGACCAAAACATCGATCAAGGTTTGTGTGACTCAACTACATTCATGCCCCTTCTCTCCTTTTGCCAGCTGCATTCAAAGGTGAACTTTCCAGTAGTTCCACTCTAGCTTCATTGACTTCCATCCCCACCTTACTAGTTTCCTTCAAGAGTACTGGCAAGTACACTTTAAGAATTCTGTCAAGGAGAGTTTGTGAGCCTCCTTGCCTTTTGAAGTCTCCTGTCATATCCCCTGATTTGATGAGGACCGTCAGAAGCCTGAATCCCTGAAATCCAGTACGTACATCTTCCCTCTCCAGAAATCATGGAGTCCAACTTGGTTGTTCAGGCAGTGGGCCTCCAAGACGGCTTCCAGTGATCTCACTTGCTGGTGTTCACAGCCTCATTGTCCCTTCCCATGTTAAACCTCTGTTGGTCTGTTGTTTGTGTGAGATTAAGTTACAGAAAACATTGCAGCTCTTGCCTTGGCGTTCTCTCTGCCTCTCCCTCGCCCTCTCTCTCTGTCTCTCCTTATCTCCCTCTCTCCTCATTGCTGCTCAAGGAGAAACCAGCTGCCATATCCTGAGCCAGACCTGCAAAGAAACCTATATGTCAAGGAACTGAGGCCTCCAGCTAACAGCCATACGAGTGAGCTTGGAAATAAATCCTCCAGCCCCACAGGAGCCTTGAGATGCCTGTAGCCCCAGCTGATGTCTGACTTCAGCCTCCTGAGAATCACCCAGCTGTACTGACCCTTGGACAGTGGGTGAGGTAATAAATGTTGTTCGAGCTGCTGAGTTTGGGGAAAAATTGTTATGCAGCCAAAGATAACTAATACAATTGGCCTTCTCTCTCTCATTCTAATCTTGCTTTCTAGTCTCCTTTAGATCAGACTTCAGTGGCATCAGAGGTACAACCATCCGCTGGGGATTCCCAGAGCTTACCAGTGCAAAGCACCTGGTATTTGCTTCAGTAGTGAAAAGGCACAACAAGACAGCCAGCTTCTATTCTGGTTTTGAGATGTGTGTCTAGAATGAGCTAACCATATCCCCCATCTAGCCGATGGGTCTTGTCAGACTTAGGATTCATCAATTGTTGTAAGGAATATAATTTTTAAAAAAATTTAAGTTAAAGGCTTAGAATCATGTCTAGGACATAGTAAGTGCTACACTGCTGTCAGCTATTGTTGGTACTTTCATCAGCAGGACATCGTTGTTTTACATTCTGTCGCCCCAACTAACACACATACACACACACACACACATCTACCGCTACATGTTGCTCTTGATTCCCAGGAAAACAGCCTTGATGATAATGATGAGGTCGTATCTATAGCCCTTTTGAAATCCTAAATTTGGCTTAATAGAATTTCTTTGCAGATCGACATATAAATATCTCAGACTCCAAACATGGTTCTGCATCTTCCCAAGCCCTCCTCGGTTTTGCTAAACCCACCTATTTTGATGTGGAAGTTCTGGCTGCTTCCAGGAAAATTTTATGTTAACTAAAACTCTCTGGCCAATTTTGAAATTGGCCTAAAGCTACATTGACGTTATCAAGAGTTTAGACTTTAGCTAGAAGATCCCTGATGCTTTCTAAGAAAATTCACAGCCTCCTCAAGAAAATGTGTCTGATCTGCAACCCTTTCCCTGAATTGGCAATAAGTAGATCTATAAAAGATGGACATTTTTTAATGAAATCACCTGGTAAATATTTTTCAAAGGTTTAGAAGGAGTGAAAAATGTTAACAGGCCCATAGTGTTACACTTTCCCACGTTTAGCATTTGTCTCCAAAAGTCGAGAAGAGAAACCTTTTATCTCGACAATACTACATTCTTCCGTTTATAACAGCCTCTGATTTTTTAAGCAATTTCTATTCAAAACATCTTTCATTACCTAATACAAATGTGCCTTCCTTTACACAATCAGGTAACCTGGCTCATTCGCCCTTTTTTCCCCTTAGAACCTCTTCATGTCGAGTGCTTGCTGCCTCCCTCCCCCCTCCCTCCTTTGGGCGGTGTGTGCTCTATTTCACTCCTAACAGCTGCGCTGCCCCCACAGTTTAACCTGTTAGTTGCTCCAGACCTCTTGAAAGTAGGTAGGTGACATGTCTTAAATAAATAAAAATAAATTAATGGGTTTCTGACTAGTTGCATATGAACGGAATTTCTAACAAATCAGCCACAGATTAACTATCAAAGGGGAACGCTTCACTTATGGGAAGCCCGCACATCCTTTTGTAATGCAAACTAGCAAATCCTTCTGTTTTATCATTTTAGATTTTCATATATTATATTTGCAGCAAGGTGCACCTGGATCAGATGGTGACGTTTCTCATACGCTCCGGCTTTTTTGAAGACCTTTAGTAAGTATTCAGTAGGGTACCTTGAGTTCAGGCCCGATGGCCTTTCACTTCCTGGTCCCTCGGGTTCCCTGGGAACAGTGCTTCAGGGGCCGATGTGCTGGCAGCCATGTCTCCACTGGGCAGGTCCTCATAAATTCTTCCCCCCAGGCCCACTACACAGAAAGTGTATTGCAACTTCACAAATTCCGGCAGGATAAATTTGAAGATGAAATACAGGGTCACGTTTTCTCGAGGACCCAAAATAGCTGAATGCATTAGATACTTTGTGCTACAGATTTATCTCAGCCCCCGAGAGGGCCTGAAGCTTGATTCCCAGCAACTCCTTCTTGGGGAAGAATAGCGAAGGTGTTCCCTGGTCGGGTGCTGCCTTTTGCTTGTGAACACGATAGGCAGCCTCAGCTTTGGGGGTACGGAAATAAACAATAACTCCCGCAACAGTGCCTGGACCTGGCAGCGATCATTAAATGCCTGATGAAAATGAAGGGTGCTGCCAAAGGCTCTGCATTGCGGTCCCCGACAGCCCACGCGGACTGGGACCCTCTCTCGGGGCAGGCTGAGTCCTGGCAGAGGGGCAGAGAGCCCGAGAGTCTCTCTCCTAGAAGACAATCAAGGCAGGGCGGTCACCTGCCCTGGGTGGATGCTCATTGTCCTGCCTCCAGCCCAATTCAGCCTTTCAAAATGGCCACACTCATGGCATGCTCCTGCTGCTGAAGGGCAGTGGTACCAATGGATTCTGGGGTCAAACAGGAAACAGACCAGCCCCTTATTTCCTTATCCTTAAAAACAGCTTAAAAATCACGTTCATGCAAAGGATGATAAGCATTCAATCTTCTCCCCAAAGTCTCCTGAATTTCCCTTTCCATGAACCTGCTTCAGTGAGTGAAAGAGCCCTCTGACACCCAAACACAATCTTTCTTATAACCTATCGCTCAGATATTTGAGTCTTCTTTTTGCACTTCCTCACAGAAAAACACTGGCTTCTTCTGAAGCATAGAAAACAAAAGTGAACAATTCAACACCTGATAAACATGTATTGAGTGGCCATTAAAGCCCAAGCCTTCAACCCCCGTGGATGAAGGATCACTTTATCAATGGGAAGAGTAGATGCTGCTCCCTGAAAATGCCCCGGCATGTTTCCTGTCAGTTTGGGAGTCAGAACCAGCCAGGGAAATTGTTACTGGCTCTGTCTCATTAACACTTCTGCCACCTGCAAACAAGCGGTAAGGAGGAAAAGGTGCTGAATTCCTGCCGTGGAGAATGCCAAAAAAAAAGACACAACTGGTTTCATTCCAAATCTTAGAACCTAACAGCTCACTGATTTGGGCAAAGGAGGTAAACACACCTTTATTTTCACCGTAAGGTAGTGACTGTTAATGAGTCGTGTCAGAAAGAATGATACCATGAGGAGTCCCCCGCCCAGGGACCTACCACACTGCCCTCCTAGGAGGCCCCTACCTTCTCGTTGGCCAGTCTGGGTTCCTGTGGTCCTTAGCTGAGACCTGCCTCCTCCAGGAAGACATCCTGACCAGCCCAGCTCTTACTGATCATCCCTTGTATCCCCACAACTGAGCACAACACTGTGTCTCGGTAACAAGTTTCGTTACCTTCACCTCTGTCAAGAACAACCACCAAGTACTTCTTTTGGCTACCTCGATCCCTCTCCAGGAAGAAGCAGGGTAAAAATGAGCAGAGTGGAAACCACCTTATGCCATCCCTGTGTTCCTGAGCACACCCGGCACCGAGCTGAGCATGCAGGAGGTTCTCAGCAAATGGCTGATTGATTAGCATGTGCCTTTGTGACACACCACAGAGCAGGGTGGCTACAGTGAACATTCAGCAGCTGTGACTTCTTACTTCCTGTGTTAATCAACGCTGTGGGGTTGAAAGGCTGGGCACACAGTAGGTGCTAAATAGATTTTTATGGATTGACTAACCACTGGAGGGACAATGACTTCTGTAGGATTTATTAATGCTTTTGAGGCCAAATGGGAGGGGTTTTAGTGAAGCATAGTGTTAGAAAGAAAAAACAGCAGACACAAAACCCCAACTGGCAGAGAGGCTGGCTCCTGCTCTGTTTCCACCCACTGTGCTCCTGGAAACAGATGTCCTCTCCGGCCTGAGGGTTTCTGATGAGGTGTCCACCCTTCCAAGTGACCTGTGCGGCCAGTAATCAAAGCAGTGCTTTTCCCTCTTCCACATCAGTCCTCTGTATCCTAAGACTGATTTCCAGTTCTGGGTTCAGTCCTGGCTGCTGACAAAAGGCGAAATCAGCAGCCACTGCGTCTACTCAAAGGGAAAAGCACTGGGCTAATGACAAAAGAAATTGCCTCCGTGTGTTGAGTGTGTTGAAAAGACCAGAGGCTTTGGAACCAACCAGGCTCAAATTCCAGCTCAGCCGCTTAGCGGCTGTGTGATTGTAGATCGCCCACCCTCTCTATGACTCAGCTTTTGGGACTGATGATACTAATTCCATAGGTCGCTGTGATGATTGATAATATAGCATGCGTAGAATACCTGGTACAATGCTTGGCATGTAGTAGCTACTGAATAAATGATCACTTTCTTGTGATTGTTATTACAAATGCAGATAAGGAGCCAAGTCCATCTCAGTCACAGTGGACGTGTGTAGCACTCCCAGGCAGGCCTGATGTGGCTTCCTTTGGTGACTCTCTAGGTGACAGTAGTCGCCTTTCCGGCACAAAGCCCTAGTCTGATTGACTGAGCAAATAATGGTCTGTGGTCTGAGCCAGGACTGGATCTTCTGGAGTATTTCAACCTACTTATCTGTGCATTGCAAGTCCGCTCCTTCACAGCCCATCTGCTTGGAGAATATACATTAGTTCTGATCCAAAGCCCAGCTTGGGGCATGCTGGTGGGGACACAGATTGTGAGGAGAGGGGGTGGCGGTGTTTTTGAGGCACAGTCCACCATGCTGATCCTGTGTTTTGTGGTGAAATCTTTGACCAGAACCAAAAAAGTTCACGTGTGCAATACTCAACAAGTCCCGTGTACTGTGTGATACTGCCGAGCATGGCCCATATGCCACACACCACAGAGCAGGGCCATGAGTAACCCAGAACACACCCCAGACCCCAGCAAGAGAGGAGATCCATAACCCATAGAGATCCAGTGCATGTCACAAAGACACCGGGGGAGAGGGGGTCAGTTGGGGTAGATGACTTGAACAACAGTGCTCCAGATGAAACGGCGCTCACGTCTGGAGCAACCCTTCCTCGGCAGCTGTGTCCCAACCCAACAGCTCCCAGCTAGGCGGAGCCTCGCTGCAGAGGAAGATCTTGGCTTCAAACTCTGGAAATTCTTATTTGCGTTCAGGCTCTGGGGTGAAAGAAGGGTGGGGTAAGGAGAGAGTAGACAAGCCCACTGTTGCTCTGATTCCCACAGATTTTCTCATTCTCCTGACGAGGCGGCACCTGGTGAGAGCTGTTACCAAGCTTCATCCCCAGAGGCACTGCAACACTCCAGGACCAGCAAGCACCCTTAGCATCAGCGAGGCCAAAGGAGGTCCTCCTGGACGCGGGCTCAGCACAGCCTCTCTGCCCTGATAACGCCAGCAGGGAAATGGGGAGGATCCTTACACCTACACCAGAGACTGGCTGAGGAAAGATTCTTGGATACACAGTTTCTTCTTTCACTGGAGGACCATTCACAATGATCCGCAAAACATCATGACTGATTCAGATGGCCAGATCGTAACCTCTCCCGGACCCTGCAGACCTTAGACACATTTTCACGTTGCCTACAGCTGTCTTCCGTGGTGCTCCGGAACGTAGAGGGTGGTCTCCCGCGTGCTCACAGCTGGTGCATCATGCAGCTCATTTCAGGGGACAGGAATGCATACTGACTCACCTGTGCCTTTTATTTTATTTATTTATTTATTTATTTATTTTTTGCCTTCCCTCTGCCTGGAGTTGCTTGAGACTGTGCCTGCGTATCTTTAGAAAATCCCAGGCAATCCCTCTTTTCTCCTTTTTCCTGCCTACATTACTCTTCAGTCATTTTCAGGACTTGGCATTCGAGTCACATCTATTGTTCCCCGTCAGGAGTTCCAGGATCCTTGACAACCTTTCCTCCCCCCACTGCCACCTGCTCCCCTTTCCAGGCACCCTCTGTCACCCCCTCTTCATGACGCACCCCTTTTCCTGGCTGACCTTACCATCAAGGGTGGATTCCTCTCTGCAGTGCTTGCCTCTGTCCCCTCCCCTGTCCCCAGGCTTCACACACCAAAACTTCATTGCATTTTTTTCTTTTTTACAGGAAATGCAGTTACTCTCACACCAATGGGCCGTTTCCCTGGTGTCCTCATTCTCTTTCTCTGATTGTCCTCCTGCTACCTTCAGTAGATTATTTTTATTTATTATTTATCAGCCGCCACTGTCCTCTGCTTCCTACAAGATATTAAAGAAGACACAGTCTCTGCACTGAGTTCACAGCCAAGGAGAGCAGAGCCCTGGATTCAGACATCAGAGGAGCTGAGAGAAAAGGATTTACCCACCAAGTGCTCAGGCTGCTCTGGCAGATGGGGCGGGGCCTGCAGAGCCCGTCCCAGGCCGGCTCCTCCCAGTTAGAGCCCCAGAGCTGGGGGCACCCTACCTAACCCCCCAACCCCGCCCGACTCGCACACAATTTACTCGCAGGCTCAGGCCTCCCTCAGAGGCACTGCCAAAGGGAGCGGAGGGAGGTGCGGTGGGAGCGGGGTTGAAGCCCACAAGCCTTTACATTTAGATGTGGGGGCAGAAGTGGGGGGGGGGGGTAATAGATATTTTCAATGAAATTCAAAACCAGATGGGGGAGGGGAAGGGAGAAGGAAGAAGTCAGAGAATTAAACACCGGATCTAGAGAGTTAGCAGATCCAGAAACTGGTGCTGAAATGAAAGTTCTGGCGTGAAGGAGAAGCCTTCAGCGGGGGCCGTCACGGGCCTCCAGCCCTCCTGCTAGGGCTGCGGTCCGGGTCCGCGCAGACAGCACGTGTGGACCCAGAGGTGGCAGGGCTCAGAAAGTCGGCGTCGGCTGCGCGAAGGGCTTGGGCTGGAGGGTCGGTCAGTGCAGACACGCACGGCTGGCGGGGCCAGAGTGGGGGCTGTCCAAGAGGGAGAGGTCGTGCGGATTCAGGAGGGTCAGCGTAAACAGGGGGGTCCATGAGCAAAGTGGGGCCGGCGCAGCCTAAAAGGGTCGGTGGTCAGGATTTGCAGGACTAGCCGTGGTTCTTCGGAGATTTGGACAATTCCTGCTCCTTTCCGTGGCTGCAGTGTCAGAGGGAGGGCGGAAACTGAACGACGATTGGACTTTTCCTTCTCAAACTTTTCTGCCAGTTTCCTCAGGTGTTGGGAGCCGACGGAGAGCTCGCCCCGGTCCAGCCCCCCACCCCGGACCGGCGGGGCGGGTGGCCGGGGCCGAGCCGCCGAGGCACGCGCCGCGCATCTGCGGGCGCGGCCCCCGGGCGGGCGAGCCGGGAGCCACGGCAGGGGGCGGGGGCGGCGGACGGACGCGGACCTACCCGCCAGCGCTCAGCCCCGGCCCGGCGCGCGGCTGCGGGGGATCCCTGGGGCCCGGGTAGCAGCGCCCTGTGCCCGGCCGGGGGCGCCCCGCCTCCCCTGCCCGCCACCCCCGCCCACTCGGGCGCCGGTGATTGGCTCCGCCCGCCCCTGGCTGCGCGCCGAAGCCCGCCTCCCTCTCAGCTAAAGCAGACGGTTCCCGAAGCGGAGCGAGCCAGAAGGGAGCATGGTCCCCGCGCCGCGGCCGCGCCAGCCTCCGCGCCGCCGCCGCCGTCCCCGCCGCCGCGGACCCAGCTGCAGCTCCGGCCCCGGCCCCGGCCCCGCAGCGCCCGCCAGCAGCCGCGGCGGCCGCAGAGCCTGAACGCAGCCCCCGCCCGGAGCCCGAGCCCAGAGCCCGGAGCTAGCCCAGCCCCGCGGCCGCCGCGGCTGCGGGGAGAGGGCGGGGGCGATGCTGCCGGAGCCGCCGCCGCCTCGGTGAGAGCCGCGTCGCGCCGCGCGTAGCCGCGCAGGCTGACAGGCGGAAGGACTGACTTCCCTCGCCGGGCACCCTCCCCGGACTGCCGGGAGGCGGCGGCGGAGGAGGAGGGGGAGAAGGGGGAGAAGGGAAGCGCAGGGACGCGAGGAGGTGGACCTGGATCCGTCTCTCCCGGCCAGGACCCCAGCGGCCCCAGCTCCCGCTCCCCGCCGGCGCCGTCTGCTCTCCGCCAGCCCTCCTGCGCCCACCCGCGATCCCCGGCTCTCGACGCGCTGGGCCGGGGCCGGAGCCGCGCAGCAGGAGGTAAGAGCTAAGCTAGAGCGCCACGGATGCGGCGCCGGGGACCCGGGGTCCTGGCCGCTGTGCGGGGCCGCGCAGGGCTGGGGAGCGGGGCCCGAGAACCCGGAACGCTGAGCTCGGCTCCCGCGGCGGCGGCGGCGCAGGAGCCCCGGAGTCTGGACTCGCCAGGCTGCAGAAGCCCTTGCGCGTGCGCTGCTCCAGTGGGGGGAAAATACGGGGGGAAAAAACTTCCTGCTCCCGGGTGTATGTGCGCCTGGGCTGCCCCGGGCCAATGTCGCGGTGGTCGGGGATGCTGGAAGCGAGTGACCCCGGCCCCGGGGCAGTCCCTTGGCTGGGCCCGGCAGCGCGCGTCCCTCTCCGGGCCACCTCCCCCGAGAGGCCCAGGGCCCGGCCGGGCTAGGGGCCAGGAGGAGGCACCCGAGGGTTGGACCCTGGGGGCGGCCGCTCACCATGCCTTTTGGGAAGATGCGCGCCTCTGTGCAGTGAGAAGCCAGGTTGGGGTTTCTGCCCCTTCCCGTCCTCAGACCCCGCAGTTGGGAACCGGGTCTCTTTACTCAATCCCAAGTAACTTTCGAGGTAGAGCAGCTTGAAAACCATCGGGAGGGGACCCCGCACAGACCTTGCTGTGACCCTCCTTCCCTTAACACCTTGTGGGTGCCACTGTGTTGGGGGCAAAGGAGAGCGTACGCTGATGGTGAGGATGTGGTGTCAGGTGGGGGGGGGGGTTGTTTATGTGTGGGATAGCGTGGACGCGGAGATGTGCAATGTGGGAGTGTAGACGCGCGCCCCGACTGCCGCGGGGGGTGTGGGGTGGCCGAGGGCTCACGTTCGGGTCTCCCGGGCCTGGAGCGGGCCGAGGGTTGTCTTCAGTCGGTCGTAGCGCAGATGAGGGTTCGGGTCATCCCCCGACTCCGGGCCCCAAGGGAGGGGCGCACTCTCCCGGTGCCCGGAGAGCAGAACCGAAAGCCGGGGTAGATCCGACGCAGCTCAGGTCTGCGCTGGCTGGGGAAGGCGGTGACTCGCTGCCAGCCTGCTGCCGCTGTCACGCAGGAGGGGAAGGGGGCAAAGCGTGAGTCTCTGATGCCTGCGTCCGCCAGCGGAGAAGCCAGTTGTCATTCCTAGGCTCCGGAACCCAAGGGTGGACGTGGTCAGTTGGCGGGTCCTCCCGCGGGTCCCCAGGGATGTGATGGGTGAGGAGCCGCCGCCTCTGCCATCACTGCCGCTCTGCAAATGCTCTCCTCCCTCCCTACCGTGCTTGCGCCACAGCGCGCCCCGGGGCGAATCGTGGACGCAGGTATTTATGTAGCATTAGGCGAGACCTCGGCGCTGGAGGGACCGCACCGCTGAGGATGTGGAGCTGCGGCTGCCCGAGAAACTTCCACTTCGTCAGCTCAGGGACTTTCAGGCTCCACTGCCGCAGGCTCCAGCCTCTTGTCAGCCGAGTTACGCTGGGATTTGGACTCCTGTGCAGTGACAGGTCTGTCCTGTTTACAGCCGTCTTTACCCTGATTTCAGCCTCTTTAAAGTCGTCGGTCTCGTCACTACAGAGTCCTTCCCTTGGCCCTGGTGGGGGAGGGCAGAGTTAAAGAATTATTTTGGTTTAGGACGAATGACAGCAGACTTAATTAGCATACTTCATTCCTGATGTTTAAACTTGTAAATTATAAGGGCCAACAATTATATTGGGAGCCTATAGAGCTAACTTTTTCACTCTTTGAGGGGTTGGTGGTGAACGGTTGTATAGATTGCTCATCTTGAGACTGGCGAGAAATGTCTGATAACTCATCGGTGAACACTTCACGGTATTTCCCTGGCTGATATGGGTGCATTTGAGTGGGTCACATATTCTAGGTGCTTACACAGGTGTGGAGCTGTGCGCCACCGATGGACATAGACCCTGACCCACCCATTACTCTGAGTGCACTTGATTTATCGTCCTGCTATAAATCAGGGAATTACCAGCGGTTGTGCCCTTAAACTCTCTGTGAATTTAATGGCATTTAAATTGGTTTATGGGCTGCTGCATTTAACCAATTCTAATAACTTTTCTGCACAAGCATCTAATAAACCATATTCGTCCATGATTAAGGAAAGCATTTTCTTCTATGCTGTCTCTCCATCTCCAGCACAGTTAACAGAGATTTATAGGTCTCCAACTTTCATTTGCAAGCAACAATCCAAACGAAATACCTGGAGTTGTACTGAAATAAAATATCCTATGGTAGCCATGGTAACAAATAGATTAAGGGTTATTGGTTTTCATCTGTCTGTGATGAGGGAAGGAATCTGGTGTTGTGTCTTTTTAATTATGTTTCTAATGAGGGGTGGTCATACTTCACGTACTCAGGGTGGAAGATAAGCAAGACTGAGAATTCACTTCTGCGAGAGGGTTATTGGAACAAAGACTACTAGTAGAGCCCCAGAGAATGACTAACTGCGGCTCCTCCTAACCAGAAAGCAAATGGATGAAACCTTCCCTATATTTCAAGTGGATAAGAATTGAGTCAGTTCCTTTAAGATTTAAAAAAAAAAATGCATTTTGCTTTTAAGCTCTTATTAAATGAACCTTTTAAATCCAGCTTCTGTTTTCTAGGAATAAACATGTTAGAAGTGTGGATGTTGGTGTGGGAGAACGTTGAAGTTGTTACCCACACCTGTCAGTCTAAGTGAGGCATATCATTAGTCTATTCAAATCTTGCCTGTTTCAATATTCATGCATTTCCATGGTGATCCATTCCATCTTTGTTTACTTAGTCAACCTTATAAATCTTTGGCATCAATTTCAGTTGTGCCATCTTTTTTTCTTTCATTTATCAATTGATTTGGCTGCAAATCATTTTCGTTTAAAGCGTTTCCTTTTTTTTCCCCTTGTAGTTCCAAAAAGTTTACGCTCTTCCCCATTACATGACGTTATGAAGGGGTTAAATTTTTCAATAGACCCACATAACACCTCTGAGGCTAATGTAGTGTTTCAGCATCTCATCCAACATGTGTGTGTGCAAGGGCATTTTTTTCCCTTCGTGCAGGCTCACAGTAAAGCTGTCTCGCTTATGGCCCGGAGACGTCAATCCAGTCCAGCCGACTTGACTACAGGTTTTCCTTCTTTCCTGCCTTCCGTTCCTTCTTTCTAACCACCCCCCCTCCCTTTTTCTTTTTTTCCTACCCCATATGATTGGAGGGTTTTCTTCCTGTGTGTTTTCAGTTCTATCTGGCTCAGACAGATTTTAGGACTTTGGGTATTGGAACGGGCCTGTCTTCTATGATCTCTTCCAGCAGTAGCCAAAAGCAGAAGGTTCTGGAGCTTCAGAGGATTTCTCAAGTGCAGTATACGTTTAGTCACAGCACAGAGTGTCCCTAGGATCATAGTAACCTTGTGAGTTCACCAAACAGGCAGTTTTGCATAAAGCGAGTGACGATTTTGCTCACCTGCTTTCAGCCCTGCTTTCTAATGATGTAGGCCCATGCTAATCACACCCTGTGTACTTCAGAAATATCAAGGCAGCATTAGTACGCTGCGGACTTATTAGGATCGGGCGAAGTAATTGGAACACTTAAGTTCAAAGTCAGATGGAGAAATGGAATTATTACCAACCTTGTGATTCTACAATCAGTCAACTAAGTGTCTTCTTGGGTGTGTGTGTGGTGGGGGGGGGGGGAAGCACTGTGAATAAGGAACCCCAGGCAACAGTCGTGGTGGCCGAGGGTAAACCAAGGCAGAAGTGACATAGGATGACTCGAGAACACAAAACCTCGTTACAGACAGAAACGTCCCCTGGAGACCCAAGTGTTGGGAACGTGGAGGAGTTTTGTAGTTTGTGCAGAAGATGCCATTTTGCCATTTGTTCTTCCTCGGGAAATCGGGTCATTTCCTCACATGCAAAAAAAAAAAATATATATATATATATATATTCAGTAACAATCTCTGAAAACTTGCATTTGAAGAAATTTTACCAGGGACATGGTCCTCATAATTCTGGTTAAGAAGGAAAAATGTGTCCAAATTATTTTTCTTTAAGATTTTTCAAAAATTTATTTTTACAGAGAGAGGAAGGGAAGGAGAAAGAGAGGGAGAGAAGCATCGGTGTGTGAGAGAGACATTTATCGGCTGCTTCCCATACATCTCTCACACACATTCCAACTGGGGACCAGATCCGCAGCCCAGGCACATGTCCTGACTGGGAACCTCCCCAGCGACCTCGTGCTTTGTGGGACGACACCCAGCCCACTGACCCACGCCAGTCAGGGCGTGTGTCGGAATATTTTACCTGTTGGTTGGGTTGGAAATACCAAGATCAGGATGACTCGGACAAGCATGTAGTTCTGCCTGTGAGAGCTCCTTGCTGGCTTTCTAAGTCCTAGGCCAGAAAGGTCTGAACTTTCTTCCAGAAAATCACTTGAACATAGGGAAATTGAAGCTGCAAATTAAGATGAGGTGAGTTGGAAGGGGCAGCACTGCTGTTCATGAAATGAACTGGATTGTCTCGAGGCGTTTCCACCTTCAGGGTGAGAAGGGGAAGCTCTCTCCTTTTCCATGAGAGGACATCTGCATGAAATTCAGATGGTTCAGAGACTCTTCCTCTGCAGCAGCCAGCGGTGACTCAGAAGCCAGAACAGAAGTGGTCGAGGGCTGCTACAATCGGGGACCGGCTTTGGGCCGAGATGTCCACTCCCCAAGCATTTAAAGGTTGTCATTGGCCCTACTGAGTGTCACTTTTTAGTAATTATTTCACAGAGTTGAAATTGTCAAATCATTGATGCTTTTAAGGATATATATACACACAAATATACCATCGCTTTTATTTCTTTGTTTAAATTATGGTTTAAAAACCCACATAAACATAAAATTTACCATCTTTACCGTTTGTAAGTACACAGTTCAGTAGTATTAATATTCACATTGTATGCAATAGATACCCAGGATTTCTCATCATGCAAACTGAAACTCTCTACCCATTAACCATCAGCTGCCCATTTCCCCTTCTCCAAGCCCCTGGCAACCACCTCTCTACTTTCTTTTTTTATGAATTTGACTACCTTAGATGCCTCATATAAGTAGAATCTTACGGTATATTGCTATGAACATGGGTGTGCAAATATCTCTTCCAGGTCCTGCTTTCAGTTCTTTTAAATATGTACCCAGAAGTGGGATGGCTTTGTTCTAACACTTGCCGCGCTCACACATCACACTGATCTTCCGTTTGAGAGCCTTGGTGAAAATACAGTTAATGGGACACAGATAAAGGATGCCGTCGACGTGACTGACATTTGTTCTTCCCTTTCTGTGTATACATGTCCTTGCGAGTCTCTCCAGCCTCTTACGCTTTGCTTTTAACAGGGCTTGCCGGAGCCGCTGTGACACCGCTGAGTGGGTAAGGACGTGGGGCTTAGTGTCAGAGTGGAAGTCCAGTCTCTGGTGCCTGCTAGCTGTGTGACCTGGGAAAGATGGTTGATCTCAGGAAGCTTCAGTTTCCATTTTTGTTTTTATTTCATGAAAATGGAGGGAATAATCGTGGCTGAGATAACCCTGGTAAAACCTGCATCATGGTGTCTGGCCTGGAGAGATGCTTTAGAAAGTGCTCTGGAAAGGAGAGCTTCGGGCAAAGTCGTAGTGATAGAAGAGGCAGCAGTGACCCTGGAGAACTCAGAAGCCATAGACACCCACCCCTGTGAATTTGATCATCAGCGTATTCATGGTGTACCTGGGCGCGTGTATTGTATTCTGTGAGTCTGGTTATCAGTACTTATTCTGAAACACATGAGAGATTTGCATCACAATTGCCACAGTTAAAAATATCCTTGAGTGGATTTGATGTATGAACTTTTCATTCCATTTTCAGTCTCATAATTTTAGAGTTGATGTGGATTTCAGAGGTCAGCTAATCCACCTATTATTCACTCACCGAACCTAATCAAGCCCCAATAATATAATAATAATAATAATAATAATAAATAATAATAGCATGCAGTTATGGCTGCCCACTCTGTTTTAGAACTTTACATATATCATCTCTAACCCTCACATCAACACTGCGAGGTAGGGATGGATAATGCACATTTTACACGTGAAGATGAGACTCAGGAAGGTAACCAACTGGCCGAGGCTGCAGTCTAGTTTGAACCCGGGTCCGCCAGCCGCCAGCCCAGCGGTCTTGTCCTCTCTGTGTCTATGTGTGTGAGTTCCTGCTCCTGCAGAGCGGGTCTCAGTGCATTGGCAGCGCCTCACATTGCCCATTTTGTGCCAGATACCGCCGTGTCTGTGCCAATCGGCGTTTTAAATCGTTCTCTTGGGGGGAAGGCAAGCTGAAATAAGAACATTCGCCAGGTCTGACCAACATTCGTCATGCCTTTGCGTTGGCCCACCTGCTTCCATTTCCTCTGGTCCCTAGAAGGCTAATGAGAAAAACTTTTAGATGCTTGGAGTCGCTTCTGTTTCCGTCCTGAGCCAGTGTAATAAATAAGTAGCAAATTAAAGAGTAGAAGCAATGTAGAAAGGATTAAGGTTATATCCAGGGATGACTGAAGACTGATCTAGGCTTGTTCACTCTTGAATCCCCAGTGCCCAGCACAAACCTCTTTAGTAAAAATGTTTGCCTGGATAGGTTAATGTCCAGAGACAGTGTCGGGGAATAGACATCAAAGCCTATGGGTTGGATTTCTTCCCCCACTGCCCCGCCCCCCCCCCACCCCCGCCTCCACGGCTGTGTACTTATCTGTTCATGGTTTTCCATTGTGTGGAATTTTAGATGCTGTATTTGGCCATACATCTCTGTTAAAAAATGCTCGTTGATGAATTCTAACTAATCTAAATGGCATCTTCTGGGATTTATGACTTGATACTTTGAAGACTAATTTTCTTGGAGCTTCTTCATCCCCGTGATAACTTGAATCTATTTGACACTTTTGAGAGTGGACGCAAAGTCCGTCCTTCACGTCATGCATACTTGCAAGGGGCTGTCCCTGCTCAGATGTTTAAATTTTTCGTATTTCACAAAAGCATGGCTTTAAATAAAATGACGTCCCAGAAATTATATGGATCAGCGTGGAAGGGCAAGAACACTGTATTTTCCAACTTCAGTCTTCTATTTATTCTTTAAGTTGGTTTTCGTTTTTGTTTTGGAGAAGGGTAGAGGGTATAAATACAGGCTGGAGCAGACCTCACAAAGAGGTGTTTGCTTCCTGTTTTAACTCTTCCAGCCCTCGTTCAGCCAAGTGGTGACCTCTTCAGCCTGAAGTCCCCTGGGAGAAAGGCATGGTTGCAGTGCTGGGGGTCAAACCTGTCACTAAATGACGGCACAGGAAGTGCTGGGCAAGGGTTACACTGCGGAGGGGCAGCTGTCCCCCGGTGGGCAAGGGCCAGTCCTGTGTGCTTGCCCGCCTGGGTCCACCCCCCCCCTCCTAGGTTGTTTCTACCCTATAAAGGTAAAATCAGGAGTGAGGCTTCCTTTTTTTAAATGCAATACTGTTTTATTGTGTTCTTAAAATTTTTTAAAACATGTACATTAATTTTAGAGAGAGAGAGAAAAAAAAAACATGAGTGTGAGAGAGAAACATTGATTGCCCCAACTGGGGATCAAACCTGCAACCCAGGTATGTGCCCTGACCGGGAATCGAACCCCCAGCCTCGTGGTGCCCAGGATGACGCTCCAACCAGTTGAGCCACACTGGCAAGGGCAAGGTTTCCTTTTTCTTAGTGCATCCCCACAGAGCTCTCAGAAGCAGGGGGGCCAGGCAGTGAGCAAAGAGCAGACGAGAGGACTCTCTATTGCGGTCTTGTGAGAAGCAACAGCTGTGGCTGTTGTGTGGTCTGCCTGGCCCACAACAGGATTGCCCTTTTAGGTGGACTCTGGAAGGGGCTGCCTGCCCTGCATTTGTGTGTATCCCCTGTGATCTTCCTGGATACTGAGTGAGAGCCTCAGGGTCTGAGTTCAGGAACCCCCCGCATCCACGTGGATCTTGTGGCCATTTTATAGCAATTCTGCACCGGTTTTGACCTCCTGAGATATGGGTAGGTTATTCTGCCACTGAATTAGCCTGTTTGGTCAATGTGAAGAAATAGAAGACCACCATGCTCTGGCCCTGGCTTTCTGAACCAAAAGCAAGAGCCACAGAATTTGGGGAGTGTAAGCACCGCGTCTGGAAGCTGGGTTGGTAAGGCCCGGAGGCGGCCTGCACCGTGTGTGTGCCTGCGTGTGTGCGGCCGGTCTGGCTCACAAGAGAGCCTGCTCTGAGAAGTGTGCTGTAATCTATTCGGTTCATGCTGTTCCAACCAGCTTTAATCATCACAACTTGAATATTATTCAAACTGTGAAAGGAACATATTTCTTGCTGAAGCCTAGGTGTGCCAAGTGGAAGTGCCAAAGCTTCTCAATTTACCAATCTATGACAACATGTTGCAAAAAAAAAGAAAAGAACACCTGGATTGCTTCATGCGACGTGGGGAAGCTGCCTTGCTCCACAATCAAATGGCACTAAGATCTTAAATTTCCTCCTTTCCACCCCAGAGGAGAAAAATGATTTTTGCAGAAGCCATGCTTCATGGAAGTCACCACCACCTCTCTTGTGAATTAAAGAGATATCTCCCCACTGGCCCCAGGTATCTGATAGGGTCTGCTCTGCACCCCTGCAGGAAAAGCCTGGCAGTGCTGGACCCTCGGGGCTCCCTGGAGGGAGGGGATATGGGCTATGTGACCTGAAGGCACTGGTGACTGGGACATGAGGGGAAGGTCCGGGCAGCCCTGGAGAGACTAAGAAGGAAAGTTACTTGGGCTACTGCCCTCCTAGGATAAAGACACCCACCTGTCATCCTGTGATAGGGACTCAGCCCTGGATTACTAGATGACAATGCCTGCCTTGTCCCCGTGCTCTCTCCCTCACATCCCTGGTGAGAAGGACGTTCCAGAGCTACCTCCCTGTTCAGGTGCCCACCTAGGAATATAAAGCTTGTCTCCTAGATTCTGCAGAAACTACCGAAAGCCATCTGTGTTGGTGAGGATTCTTGGGGGAGACTGCAGAGGGGGGTGGGCACTCACTGAACCGTGAAGTCACAATTCGAGAGCTGTCCCCGTCAGCTGCTTTTATTCCAGGAATGTCTCCCAGGACGTCTGCTCTTCAGAAACGCTTTTTGGTATCTGGAATAGACACCTGGGCCAGACAGAGTTCCCCTGGCCTCAGGCAAACAGGGAGGCCTGACTCTGTGCTCCTGTGCTCCATGTGACCAGTGAGCCACTGGTGTGGGGAACCGGTGTAGGGCATGTGAGATAGACATTTAGGGACTGAGCCTGGGACAGTGTGGGGGCCAAGACCTGGTTCTTAGTCCTGCACACAGTTAAAATTAAAACGTACTTACGTTCAACCCAACAACAGAAAAACAGCCTGACTTAAAAATGGGCAAAGGACTTGAATGGACATTTCTCCAAAGAAGATATACCAATTACCGATGAGCACATGAAAAGATGCTCAACGCCACACTAATCATTCAGAAAGTGCAAATGAAAACCCCAATGAGAGACCTCCTTACACCATTAGGATGAGTATTGTAAAAACAAACAAAATAACAACCGTGGGTGTGGGTGTGGGTGTGGAGAAGCTGGAACCCTGGTGCCGTTTATGGGAATGTCAAATGGTGTAACCGCTGTAGAAACGGTATGGCAGTTGCTCAGAAACATTAAACTTACAATTACCGCATAGTTCAGCAATGCTCCTTCTGGGTGTGTACCCGAAAGAAGGGACAGCAAGGACTTCAGTAGATATTTATACACCCACGTTGATGGCGGCAGTATTGGCCACAGCCAAATTGTGGCCAAGTGTTCATCAGTGGATGAATGGATAAATCAAATGTGCCATATACATACAATTAAATGATATTCAACGTTAAAAAGAAAGGGAATTCTGAGACAGGCCACAACATGGATGGACATTAGTGACATTATGCTAAGTGGAATAAGCCAGTCACAAAGAAAGAGAAATATCATGGGCTTCCACGTGCAGGCGGTCCCTAGAGCCGTCCAGTTCATAAAGATAAAGCAGGGTGATGGTTGCCAGGGGCTGGGGAGGGCTGCTCCATAGGTACAGAGGGTCGGTTGGGGAGGATGGGAAGGTTCTGGAGATGGAGGGTGCTGGTGGTCACACAGCAAGGCAGACATACCTACTGCTGCCGAACTGCACACTTAAATGGTGAAAATGATAAGTTTTAGGTTATATTTTTGCTGCAGTAAGAAGGAAGAGAAGGAAGGAAGGAGAGGAGAAAGGGGAGGGGAGGGGACTTTTAAACATATTCCAAACCAGTTCTTCTAATTCTTTAAACAATTTGCTTGGAGGAGGGCGGGGGAAGGCATCGACAATCTGACTGAGCCCTGGCTGCGTACCTCGCCTTGTGCGGCACGTTGCTTGCTTGTTTCATTAGTGCTCGATCACTGGGGCGGTACAATAAAACCCACAGATCTGAGGGCTCAGTGCACTGAGTTTCGACTGGTGGTATACCTGTGTGGCCACATCCAAAACAAAATTTAACACATTTCCATCACCCCAGAAAGTTTCCTGTGACCCTCTCCAAGCAACCTCCGACCACTTCCTGGTAGATTAGCTTTGCCTGCCCTTGACTTTGCGTGTGCCCTTCTGTGCCCAGCTGGGTTCACTCAGCATGCTGTGTCTACCATGCATCCGTGTTGACACGTGTCACAGTTGTTTGTTCTTTATCACTGAGTGGTATTCCACAGCACATTCCACACTTGGTGTGTCCCTTCTCCTGTGGATGGGCACCAGGTGGCACTGGGTTTGGAGACAGCCAGCAGTGAGGATGTTAGCTGGCTGGCTGAGAGTGGGGACATCATGCAAGTTCTCAGTGCTGGGTGTTGTCCTGCTTGGCTGGCTACACACCCAGAGATGAATGGTCCCCAGGTAATGGCGTTTTGGTGATGTACACTAAAAATATGACACCCAGTGGATCAGACACATGTGCCGCCACTGAACAGATACCTCCCCCGAAGGCTCATCCCATGGGAGGCTGTCCCTATCAGGAGGCTGCTTGGCGGCTCTGCATTGAGGACAGGAGGTTACTGGATAGCCTTCAGGTCAGTGTCTTTGCGCTGTATCTGCACCATCTCCTGCTCAGGTGGTCACCCACAGAACTGACTGGAAGCCTGTGGAGTAGGGGGTAGGGGCAGAGCACCCTCCCCTCAGGGCAGGGCTAGGGTGGCCAGTCTCCAGCAATGTCCCGTGTCCCCTCTGGTTTGGAACCTCAGGGCTGGTTGACAGGTTGTTTCTGTAGCCATGTTGATGCCTTTGGCCTGAGACAGAAGCGTGAGCACTAGTCTTCCTTCATCGTTACTTTGTGCACGGTTGTGACCCGTCCTTTAGTAAGTCTGTAGTCTGACTGAGATCAGTGTCCCCATTTCCACATTCCCGGGCAGTGTCTCATGTCATGAAGTAGGCCTCACGTTAAGAGCCATGACCTTCACGGCCAGTTAGGTCTGGGCTCCACACCCTACAGGGCCACCCGGAAATGGCGAGATGTTAGGCAAGTCACTTCATCTCCTAGAACCTAGCAATAGGACCAATAAAAATAGCTTTGCTGTCCCATGTACTGCCTGGAACAGGCCTGTTAGGGGTTGGGGGGTAGAAGGGTAATTCCCATCTTCTAGGAACTAAGACAAAATTCATCAGTGTAAGAGCTGAATTCAGTTGCTTCCCCTATTTCCACATTCCTGGGCAGTGCCTGATCCCATGACACAGACAACGCAAGTAGAGAGTGTGCGTGTGACACCCTGGAATGTCGCTGCCCCAGGGAGAGCAGCGGAGCCTGACCGAGTTGGGCGGTGTTCATTGGGAGCCCCACAGAGCGAGGAGAATTTGGAGGACCCCCAAGGGCATGTGGATGTGTGGTGGTCTCCTTCCGTCCATTCAGCAGCATAATGCTGTACCCCTGGTCCCCTTCCCAAGTCCGCCAGTTCACAAGTTCAATGCAGCTAACAATCTGCTCTCCCCTGTGAGAGAGCAATGGAAGACCTAGCTTGGGTTTGCACAGTGATTTCTAAAAGGTGCGTTGCTCTGAATTCACCTCTAAGAGACGTCAGTGGCATAGCTCGGGGGCATGCATGAGCCTCGTGACCGTGGCTGGCCCCCTCAACACAGCCCACAGTGTCCACACTCATGGGACAGAGGAATGGAATGGAGTGTGGACTCCCTCTCAGCAAGCCAGGGTCTAATGAGACATGCCTGCCCACAGGGGGCACGGGGAGCCACGTCCCTGACATGACTGGAGAGTAGGAAGAGTGCATTGTTGACAGAGGACTGTCAGCTGGCTCCAAGGAGCCACTCTCTGGCCAGACGAGGCCACCTTTCATTCCCCTCCCCCTTTTCTTCTCTAGAAGGCTCACACATCTCTCTGTCCAGTTCAGATCCCGCCTGTCCTTCACGGCTGCCTCTAGGAAGAGTCCCACCTGTGGGGATTACTGGACCCAGGTTCTCCACGTGACTGATTCATGGGTCCCTGACCACGTGCTCCTGGGGGAATGAACCTCCTCACCTTTTGTTTATGTTCCTTTAATGACTTTCTTCTGAGGGCTAGGCCAGTGCCGGGCACATGTCACAGTGTGAACAAGCAAGGCCTGGAAGAGAGGTAATGCCACCTCAGGCTTGCCAGGCAGAGGCAGAGCTGGGACTGGAATCCCAAATCCTCGAATGTGGGAAGAGCATCATGAACCATGCGAGGAGGGGCTGGAGCTCTGGGTGAAGGATCCACCCGTGTGGTCGTGCTGCTGTTTCAAGCTGTTCTGGGTAGAAAAGTGAAGACCCTGTGGAATTGTCCCTCTCTGTGTTGCTTATTGTCAAATGAAAGTAGGCATGATTTCCCAAAATGTGTGACAAGATGAGAGACCCCTCCACCAGGATGTGAAATAACTGTGCATCCAAATCTTAGCCATGAAAAAATGGATCTTTGCTCCATTTTACTGCACACCAGACACAGATCTTTCCAGGTGACTAACCTGGGTGCTTATCTGAAGTCCCTGGGCCCTGGAAGTCTTTGGTGAGAGCCCAGCCTGTATTTGGCTCCCAGGTTTTGCTTGTGCCCACGCCACCCACCCACCCCCCCATCCTCTTCCCTTCGCCCCCACCCTCGGGTTCGTGTTTCCCTCGGACCAGTTGTAAACTGCACAGGCTGGCTCGTCTGGGGAAAGCCTGACCTTGGGGCACATGTGTAAGTGCTCAGGGGAGTTGGCAAGAAAGGTGGCAGGAACGCCGTCCCTGGCCTTTCTCCTGATCAGAAAACCGTGAGGAAAAATACCAAACACCTCTTTGGAGACTGAGAACAAAACTTCTAAAGTGACTGACTTATCATGAGATGGCTTATTTGAGAGGTTGGTTTTTAAGAAGGAAACTTAGTTAATTAAAGTAAATTAGGGATATATTTACTATGATGTCAAGTATATATAAACAAAAAAAAAACATAGAAAACTGAAAATATGTCACGATGTTATCAGTAGTCATCTTTCTGCTTTTAAATTCTGCAAATTTAAAAAATAATCAGCCAACTTTTCATAATGGGAAAACTAAAAACTTGTTTAATTAACAAGGCAGAGGAATTTAATTATAATAAGGTTAATTTTTGCCACCTGCAGTAAGTGTATATTTTGTGTATATGCCCACAAAAATCTGATGAAAACATAAAAAGGACAGACCATATGTGGAAGAAATTTTCAAACAACCAGTTTTTAAAAGGGAGAAAAGAACAAAATAGTTTCATATAATTCTGTATCAAATATCTCCCACTGACTCTCAGACCCACCTTAAAGGAGCAATTCTCTCAGGGTCTCTTTCTTCCTGGGGATCCTGTAGGATCCAAGATCTGGGAGGCTGGGGAGCTTCCTTCTTAAAGGTAGCTGAGCTAAAGCAGCCTTTAAAGCCAGCCTTGGTGAGTGCAATGGCAGCTTCTCAAATAACTGTGCCCCCAAGTGGTTGCTTGGACCTGTAAATTATAATATCGGATTGGCCAAAAAGTCCCTTTAGTTTTTTCCATAAAATAAAAGACACATTTTTCATTTTCACCAGTAACTTTATTGATTTGGATATTTTGAGTATGACAGCTATCTCCTGCGTGATATAATGTTGATTGTTCTCAATTAATGTCTTGATTTGATCACTATCAACTTCAACTTGTGTACCTGACTGTGGAGCATCATCCAGCAAGAAATCTCCAGCACGGAACTTTGCAAACCACTTTTTGACATGTTCGATCAGTCACAGCACCTTCTCCATAAATGCACAAATTTTTTGTGTGTTTCAGTTGCGTTTTTACCCTTCTTGAATTACTAAAGCACAATATGCCAAAGATGTGGCACATTTTCTTCCATCTTCAACACTAAAACGGCCACACAAAAATTCACCAATTTCGATAAGTTTTTTTAAAAGCGTGCCGATATGACAGCTGTCACAATACAATCTAACAAAATTGTTTGAAGAAGGCAACTAAGCGCTACTACAGCCCTCTTATGGGAAGAAAAGAACAAACATACTAACTTTTTGGCCAACCCAGCAGAAAGGTTGTAATTAACCAGGTCCAGGAAAGCAGGGTGCCTTTTTTTATCATCACCTAGAATGAGTTACAGTGTAAAAATGAGGAAGACAACGCCCACCACAAAGGAGTGAGAAAGGAAGGAAAAAAAGAAACCCAAATTGCTCTGTGTGTGTGTATTTTCTCCAGGGGCAAAGGGGTGGGGCCAGAAGGGATATGGATGGCCCATGAGCCCAGCCCTGCCAAGGTTCTGGGGACTTTGCTTCCCTTTCTCAGGGGCGCCCGCCCGTGCCTTTGCTGGCCTGTTTCTCTGCCACAGTAGTTCTATGGGAGCCTCCTTGATAGTCTGCCAGAGGCTGTAAGTGGAGAGAGAACTGTGTTTTAATGGGAGGCTTTACCTCTGGTGCAGATTTAAATTGAGAAACTTGCTCTTCCTCTGCCACAGTGAAATGCATTTTGCTTCTTGTGAAATGCTGGTGATTACAAGCTCATCTTACATAATTTTATTGTTTTCAATTGCTGCCTGTCAATCTCAGGTGATGGTTTCTTGGGAGCAGAGAGGAGGCAGATTCTGGGAATGATAAAAAAAATAAGTCACCCAGTCATTAGCAAATCATACAGAAGTTTAGGAAGGAGAGTAATTATCCTTGTGATGTGCTGTTTAAGATCATCAGAACTTGCATTGCAAAGTGAGACACGCAGAAGTGAATTGAATACTGTTTAATGGCCTTTTAGAAAATGTACTTGCACTTGAACAAAGGGTTGATGTTTGAATTTTTTTTTTTAAATCTTTGAACCTAATGAAGGAATTCTCTTGAAGAACCACATGTTCGGAAATCGCTGACACTGCCGAGGTGGTCTGCTGTCACGCCCACAAGAGGGCATTTTCTCATCAACTACTGTAGAAACGATTTGTTTTCTGCCGAGAAGCGGCGAGGCCTGGGGAAAGGAGAGTGTTAATCAGAAGCAGGGGATGGAGAGCTGCTTGCAATTGAGCTGTATGTACGCTTCACTTAATGTCCTGCTGGTGCGTGAGCCAGCGCTCGCGGCCAGGAAGCGTGCACGTTGCCGTCGCTGTTTTTAATGTCTTCTTCCCAGAATGACTGGGCACCAAAGGAAACCTTTACGGGAGGGTTTTTGTTGTTGTTGTTGTTCCAGATACAAGATACCATGTGCTGGTGTGTAGTGTGTGCAGCTAGAATTCATCCCTAGAACTGATACTACCCATCACTGACTTCCGCACTAAACTCCATCCGCTGACAGTTGAAGAGTCTGGCCCCAATCCTCCAAGACAAAGAGCCCTCCACCTTCTCCAGCCCCCAGTTCCTTCCTTTATTTATTTAACAAATATTTATTCGGCACCTGCAACTCTGTGTCAACCTCAAGCCAGGCTAAAAGGCTACCCTCATGGAACCTACATTCCCCACAGAGAGACTTAATATAAAAAAAAAAAAAAGGAAGGACTGGAGTGAGATCCCTGGAGTGTGATATTGACGGTCATGACATAAATGCCATAGTGGGCAAAGGGAAGCGGTGACTGTTTTGGATTGGGTAGTTAGCAATACTCGTGTGAGTAACAAAGAGTCTAGTTTTATTTAATCAGCACCAATGCTATTGGGATGACAAAGGTAATAAATCCTTAAGACTCCCTTCTTTTCTTGAAAAACGTTAGTTGCAATGTTTATGATCTTGTGGACTATGAAACACAACGGAAGTGGGAGCAGCCACATGGAGTTGCCTTTTATTGGTTTCTTAAATAACATTTTAAAATTACCACCTACTCTTCACCCCATCATTTCAAAAAACAATGAATATTTTAACCCCAAGCAGTAGGAAGGATATAATCACAGAATATTGGACAGTGGAATAAATGTACTGTTTTGGGAAATTCCTGCATACTGTTTGAGTTTTCTCATTTTCCAAGAACTTTGAGAACTTCATCACGGGCTCATCCACACTTTCCCCAACCATGAGGACCAAAGTACAGTGTTGGTGGCTCTGTGGGCACCTGTTCCACAAGCCTGCCCAGCTCACAGCCCGGCATACAAGACACAAGGGCAGAGAGTAGCATACTACCCACCCTGGGAGTTCTAGGATACTTGCAGGGAAGTTCATACCAAGAGCTACAATGGCCTTAGAGACTCATGGGACATTTTCCAAAGCCAGGATTCAAAGCTCCACTTTGAAGACATGTTTTGAAAGATCAGAGCAGTATGGGCTAGGCAATTCAAGGAGGGCTTCATGGAGGAGGTGTGCCTTCAACTTGGCCTTCAAGGATAAATAGCTATAAAGAAGAGGGGCAAGGATTATAAGGGCAACATGATCATTTTTTTCCATTAGTGTGGAGCCTATTTTGCTAATAAAAGCAATACCCATCCATTATGTAATATTTTCAGGCATAACAATGTAATAATCTCTAAAAACCTATTGTCTAGAGGTAGATATTATGAACATTTTATCATCTTCAAGTCTTCCTTTCATTTTGCATTTTTATAATAGCTGGGGCCGTGTTGTATGTGAGATTTTGCGTCTTGGTTTTTTAACTTTAGAACACTTTCCCACGTCACTAAAAATAATTCCTAAGCGTCACTTCTTAAAGCCTACAGCCCGGCACACCTGCACCCTGCCTTCTCAGCCATGCCCACAGTTGCCGTTTGTCCTGCTCTCACGTCCTGGTGGGTATTCTTGAGTATTATTTTGGGCCAGAATTTTGGTGCCATGTAGATCCGACAAAACCTAGCTCTGAGGGTGCCATCAGGCCCCCCACGTTGTCCCTCCGGGCCTCACCTTTGACATGGCATGTGGACAAAACAGCTCCAACCAGAGGAGTGGTTGGGAGAGTTACCTGAGAGAATGTTTCAGATAGAGTTCTGGAAATAGAATTACCAAGGTTTGGTATTTTAAAAATTATATAACTTAACAGTTATAAGAGTAATGTTCTTTGCAGAAATTTTTAACGAAGAGGAATATCGTGCCTAATTTCATCATTAAAAGATACAAACAATGAACATGTTAGAATCTGTTATTTGTCACTTTTAGCAGAATTGGGGTTGTACTGTCCCCCTCTCCCTCCCCCCCCTCTCTCTCATTTGTATATATCACTGTATCTCCTGCTTTTTTCCCCTCTTAACTTTGTGTTGATTTTCCATTGTCATTATGCACTTAGAAACGTCATCTTAAAAGGCTGCATTTCATTATATTCCGTTATATTAATGTGCCATATTTAATTTGACTAACTTCCTATCGTTGGATACTTAGGGAGTTAAGTGACTTGCTGTTATAAATAACATCACAATCAGATATTGCGGAGCATCGATATCTGCAGGGGTTCTGGATTATTCCTAGGCCTGGCATTACCACATCGGAGGTAGGAACACACTGAGAACATCGATCTGTATTGACACGTCGCCCCCAGAAAGCCTGTGCTCTGTGCTCTCCCATAAATAGCGCATGAACACCCATATTGCCACACTCTTACCTGTTACGAGTTTTTAAAGCGTCATAGTCTGTTGGGTAGATGAGGAATGGCATCTCGTGGTCTCCATTTGCCCTCCCTTGGTTACCAGTGGGCTGGAGCACTTTTCTGTTTATTGACATCCCTGTCCTTTGCCTGTTCTTCTATTTATATTCATCTCTTTCTTATTGATTTGTGAGAGCTCTTTATGCATAAGAGGATATTAACCTTTTGGTGTAATGTTAGAAATATTTCTCCCAGTTTGTCATTTGTCTTGTAAATTCATTTATGGTTTCTTGGTTGTACAAAAGCCTTTAATTTGCCGTTTATCGGCCTTTTTCACTTTGATGTTTCCTCTTGTTTTTATGCTTAAAAACTCCCTCCTATCCTGGCTTTCAGTGTCTGTTCCTTACGTTTCCTTCTACTTGTTTGATGATTTCATTTTATAGATTCAACTTCTTATCCAGTTCTCAGTTGTCTCTCTTTGTGATAAGAAGATTGGAATTTAACTTTTTTCTTAATAGTTAAGTGATTCTTCCAGTTCTGTTTATTGAATGATCTTTCTTTCCCCCTGATTTGAAAGGTTGCTTCCTTCCCCCATGCACTAAATTGTCATATAAGCTAGGGCATTTTTCCCTCTGACCTAGTGCTGTGCTGCATGAGTATAATTATATTATGTTCTGAAACCTGGTACTCCAGATCATCTTCATTTTTGTTATTTTCCAAAATATCTTTAGCTACTATCTCTGACTTATCTCATAGCCCAGATGATCTTTGGAATCTTTGGCCCAGCCAACAAAAAAATCTTTTGTTGACTTTTTCTTACATGATGTTCATATGAAGCAGATCGTACTTACAAGTCAGAGTATAAAGAATTGACATCCTGACCATAATATTGAGACTTCTCATTCAAAAGCATGCTATTCCTCTCTCTCTCTCCCTCTCTGTTTATTTAAGTTCACTTTCATATCTCTCTGTAAATCTTTGTGGTTTTCTTCATATGAGCTCTGCACTATTCTTAGAAATTTCTTTCTGCCATGCTACCTATAGAGATCTTTCTGCCTCATTGCATTTTCTAATGAGTTGTTACGAATAAGAAAGCTGATAATTTTCTATGTCATGTATTGTGTACCTGGCCAGGTTATTGAACTTACTTATGCACAGAATTATCTTAGGGCTTTTAAACCATGCTAATCATTTTACCAAAAGGGTGTGTGTCCAGCCAGTGGCATCTGGGAAAGCCTGTATCACCACATTTAAGAATCTTCTTTAATTTGGAGGAAAATAGCTTCTCATTGTATCTTCTCTACCACTTCAGTGACATTTCGCCACTCAGCCTGCGTCCTGGTAGCGTAAGGCATCTGGGGCGGGCAGTCTCAGGGCACAGCCCTTGCCTGTAGGCCTGTCCCGAAGGGACGCCATGGCGGCTCTGATGCGTCGCCGGGTGCAGCTCTGACACAGGAGTTTGAGGTTCACAGCCTGCCTTGTGCAGAGGGCGGGAGAGACTGTTCATAAAGAAGGACGTGTGTCCCAGACTGTTTGGGGAAAGCCCGCTGTTACCGATGTTAGGTTTAATCTCACCCAGATGTACACTCTACGCCAGACAAACTTGAATGTGCAGAAACGATCAGAAGCCACCTTCCCCATTGTGGAGCCTAGAAGGACACTCCGTATGCCCATTCACTGTACATAGACCACCCCCAAAAAGAAGAGCGGGGCCAGTCAGAAAGATAACCGTGATATCCAGGCACTGTGTTCTCAGCAGCTAACCCAAGTGCACATCATTACACTGCCGGCTTCTCCAAATTAGGGCCTTCTATCAGTTTGGGGAAGGAAAGGATTTCTCCCACCCCGAGTCTGCCTAGCATATGGCCGGAGGTGGGCACAGAGTCCACCACACAGAAGGCTTGTGAACGTGCCGATGATGAGCGTTCCCTCCGCTAGACAACTCTGCTTTTACCCCTTGGTTTTTATGCCAGTTTGGGAAGGTAATGTTTCTCCCACTCGAAAACCTTCCTCAGAGGGAATATGTTGCCATCAGCAAGTCCTCTGTGTTGTAACGGCCTCCTGTGAAGTCAGGCGGTAAGGCAAGGCACCTCCCCTCCAGAAAACCCAAACCCGGGATTCATCAGTTCCTTCCGCAGGCCCGGCCGTGTGCTTGGCACAGATCCTCACGGGGAGCAAAGCCATGCCCGGTTCTTCCCCTCAGTGAGCCTAGTGGTCTGGCGGAGCAGACAGACGTGTACTAGAGTTCAGACAGAAGGCACACTGTGCTGCGACAGGGAGCCTGGCCTCCGCTTGGGTTCCAGGTGTAGGACTGACTGATCTCGCCTATAAGGCAGTGGTTGACCCCAAAGTGTAAAGGGAGCGGATCGTGCCTCGCAGGTGGAGGAGACAGAGGAGACAGGCGATCCATAGCCCTGAGAGAGAGCATGGCATGTTCAAGGAAAGCGGAGATGGCCAGGGAGGCTGAAGCCAGGAAAGCGAGGGGGAGTGTGGTCCAGGAGACTGAAGAGTTAGGCTGGCAGAGACCATGCATCTTGCTGGCCACAGATGGAGTCTCTGTCTTTATTGCAAGAGCACTGACTGACTTCAAGGGTTATGCAAGGAAATGGTGTTTGTGAAAAGACGGTGCCAGCTGCCATGTGGGACCCTACTGAAGAATACTGAGGAAGAACGTGGGCTTCGGTGGGTGAGGGTCGCTAGAGTGCGGGGCAGAGGTGGTGACACAGATGGAGAGAAGTGAGAGAGTCTGAGACACACACGGGGGGATTGGCAGGCCTCGGCGGTGGGCTGGACATGGGGAGCAAAGGAGAGGGACGTCTGGTGCGAGGAACTACATGTTTAAGGTGGTATCCTTGATGGCATTGGGAACCCTGGGAGGGGCCAGGTGTGTTGGAGATTGAGTTTTGTTTAGGACCAGGTGTGCGGGCTCCTGAGACTTGGCAGTGGCAGCAGGTAGGCAATCAGATGTGAGGCCCTGCATCTCTCCCAGGGGAAGGGTCAGGGCCAGACATGTATGTTTTGAGGGTTCATCCAAATGAGACTCGGGAAGAAGAGTCTTAGCAATAAGGGACATGCTGTGAGGCCAGCCAGCGGCCACAGCCCTCTTGGGCTCTCTTGCTGTGTCTTGGTGCTCTGACGTCCCAACTTCCAGAAGGGGTGCTTTCTTTCACGGGTGTGGACATTTCCTGGGGATCCTCCACCACGTGCTGGCTGAGTCAACACGGCAGGTGATAAAAGGGGCACAAACACAGAGAAACCACACGTCTCAATGGTCCCCTCTGTAAGCTTTTGCTGGCCTCCCAGGCTCCTAGGTCCCACCCTTCTGGGTGAGTCTCTGAGTAACAAGATGGAACCAGGGTCTCTCCTGCCCCCTCCTTCCTCTGTCCGGAGCTTTCCCTTCCTCCCAGTCCCTCGTTTCTGAAGGAAGATGTGACAAATGCTAAGACAGAAGGTTGTCCAAAACCTCGTATGAGTCCAGGCGAGGAAGGGTCCCACTGAGCAGAGTCAGAGGAGGACCAGGCTGAGGGAAATCCGTGACATGCAGCCAAGGGCAGGGGCAGGCCGTGAGAGCATGTGGGGCGGAAGAAACAGATGGGCAAGAGGAGATATTTGGGAAATGTGAGGTGGTTTTCATGACTGGGGGATATTGTGTGTATTTGTTGGAAAGAGGTGTGTGTGTGTGCGAGAGAGAGAAAGAGAGACCAGGGCGGACACGCATTGGGTGATAGGGGTGGATACGGCGAGATGGGGTGTGATGTCTAAGCTGCCGAGGTGGGCGGCTTGCAGATAACGCAGGGCCTCGAGAAGACCCTTGTGAGGTCGGCCAGACTTGCCCTTGTCGTTTGTGCCAGAAGAGTTTTCTCAGCCTCTTCCATTCCTGCTGTCAGGACATGAGACGAGACAAAAATACCCTTATTCTTCTTGCATCGGGAAATGAAAGCCTGGACAGAAATCTTAACAGATCCTGCTGCCTCCTCCACTTCCCAGATGTGGAAATGGCAGCTCTCAGCATCAGCAGCATTGAGCAGCTTGTTCTGGGGGTCCTTGGGGCAGAACTGAGTTAGATTTCTTATCTGAGTCACTCAGGGCCCGTGCGTGGGCCCGATCTAATAACTAATTACTTCCTGGAAGCGCCCAAATTAAGTCGTGATGTTTTCCGGCTCATGTTCGCGTTGGAATGGCCTTTAGTTCCCTTGAGGTGTGTGTCTTACTTAGGAAATGTCACCGGGCCCTGACCTAACGTAGCTGGGGCTGGGCTTCCTCCAGCCCCTCTGGACAGATCCGAGGGCTGGGGTACTGCAGAGCTGTGGGGCAACCGGCTTGTACCTGGATCTGTTCAGCACTTGTTAGTAGTTGAGGGATTTCAGAGAAGGAGTATAAACCAGGCCATGCCATGGCTCTGAATACAGGTCCCAAGCTGTGTTCATGATTCCTCAACCAGGCTCTCGTCAGCTCTTATTGAACACTCAGCCTCGTTAGTTGGAGGTGCTGGGGGCAGAGGAAGGGGAGTAGAGGAGACAAAAGGCATGCTGGAGATAAGGCGAGTGGGGTCGCTTTGCCCGCCTGTAGAAGGCAGTGCTCAAGCAGGACCAGTAGACATAAACAGTGCCCCCTAGACTGAGTCACCCTGCAAGGCTGGGGGAGGCTATGGGACATGACCATCACTGTCTTTAGGGAGGGGGGACTGAGACCCCCTAGGACTGGGGATGGTGCTGTAACAATCAGAGAGAGTGGACCAGGAGCATCTTGGAAGGCCTCCTGAGCACCTGACCCTGGACAAAAAAGTTTCAGAGGTTCTTTCAGGAGATAATCATCCTGCAGTTGGTAGAGGAAGAAGGTGGTGGGTACCAGGCTTGGCCCACTGTATGAGCAATGGCCCAGGTCTCTCCTGCTCAGGGCTCAGATGCAAGGCTACAGAACTCTGCCAGGTCTGACGAGGCTGACCAGGGTCCCTGTGATGCTCCGGAGATTACGTATCTCCTTCCCAAGGAGCTCATAGCTCAAGTGCCCTTGCACAAATGGGAAAGTGGCAGGTCTGGGACCTGTCGAGGCGGGTGGCTGGTTCAGGCTGGTTCAGGCGTCGTTCTCCCTCTGCTTCTGACGGTTTGACTGTTTCCAAGTCATCTTTAACGTTGTAAACCACTGCTCGTCACGTTGCCAAGTTCCCGTGCTCTCACTTAAGTGTGATTCACGCACTGGATGTTTTTGACATTTGAAGATTACTTGGTTCTTTGGGTAATTTTCTTCTTTGCCTTCAACAAAATGCCTGCAGTTCTCTATTTCATTTAGGGAAAGATGAGGCCTGTGACGTATGTAATGAACTCATTGAACCAGGGGATGCTGGGCCTGGTGACCCTGTGAGACGTGGCTGAGCTATAAGCCTTTGCTTTTAAAAGGATCAAGGCATCTCCTCAACTTCGTGTTAGGGATCCTTTGTAAGGAATGGTCATTCGTCTTCAGAATCACATCAGCACTGACCTCGTTCTTTGAGGCCATCTCTGCGCAGAAGCCAGCTATGAGACCAGCCCGTGGGGGGGCGGGGCACTTGGGAGGTAGCTGTCCTAACAATGAGTGAATGCTGTGTGATCCTTTTTCTCTGTGGCAAAGGATCACTCCAGACCCATGGGACTGGTTGTCACAATATTGTTCTTTCCACCCCATTATTGGGGAGCGGTTAGTTACGATTTCATGTATTTATCCACTCGCTTATTAAGATTCACCTCCGACTCCCCTTCCCCCACCCACAACCACCCCTTCCCCAGAGCCAGCACTGAGCTAACACCCCTCAGGGAGACAGGAACAAGAATGACCTGGTCCCTATCTGGAAGGAAACCATTGACCTGGGGGCAAAAAAACACAGATTCTTGTCCTGCTTGTTCCTAAATGTTGGCTCCCTTTTCCTGACAGCTCCCTATTCAAACAGCCCATCACTCTCCACCCAAACCTAGTGCTCCACACTTGGCCTTCAAAGCCTGTGGTTTGTCCCTGGCCACCCTCCCTTCCTGTGAGTGGTTTCCCTCCCTTCCTCAGGGGCCTGCGGGGAGGATTGGATGCCCTCCCACAGGGTAAAATGGCATCAGGCAAGAATGGAGGCTGTCTTCAGTAAACAGCCAGGTAATCTCACTTGGCAGGTGATCTGAGGAGAGGCTGCTGCCCTCCCGGATGTCTGCAAACCCCACACCTGAGCCCCTCAGCCCTCCCAGATGTGGTGTTCCTCAGATGGAGTCCACGCCAGTAGGCACTGGACAACAGGACTCTTAAAGACAGGATAAAGGATAAGGGGTAATTCCATTCTAAAAGGAAGAGGCTGAGGAGAAACTTCATTGTCTTTGGAGGATGCTCCTGTGGAACACAGAGATGAGTTGTTCTCCTCACTGGCAGAGAGAAGACAAAGGGTCTCAAAGGAGCAAGTGAAGTTTCCACTCAGCCCCTCACCTGGCCGGCGTGCGAGCAAATGTGCTGGTGAAGCTCACCCCTCTCTTTGAAAGGAAACTTTAAAAAAACAAGGAACTAACGGAGATAGTAAGACTGCAAGGTCTTGGGAGCAGGAGAGACCTCCAAGGGCTGGGGAAGCGGGATGCAGGAGGGTTGGAAGGACACGCAGAACTTACAAAGGCAGAAAACAAAGGCTGTGACTGGTGCGGCTCATTGGTTGGGTGTTGGGACCACAAAGAGAAGGGTCACCCATTTGATCCCCACTCAGAGCACATACCTGGGTTGCAGGTTCAGTTCCCAGTCAGGGCACGTGCACGAGGGAACCAACCAATGGTTCTCTCTCACATCAATATTTCTCTCTCTCTCTTTCTCTCTCCCTTCCCCTCTGTCTAAAAACACGTAGGTAAAATCTTTTTTCTTTTAAAAAAAGCAGAAAACAAGGGGTGGGGCATGGACAGCAGTGAGAATAAAGGGGGGAAATGGGACCATGCTGACCACATCCTGCAGACACAGCACAGAGTTCCTGGAGGGAGAGCAGGAGGAGCAGTGGGGCTAAAGAGGTCTCTTCTAACCATTACCCACGGGCTGTGGGGGCCCACCGGTGATGCCCCATTATGGGGCTCCTGGTCCTTGAGGGTGGGGAAGAAGAATAGCTGTCCCCAGCTCCAGCCTGCAGGTCCCTCCCTGCCCGTCACAGACTGGCCTGCAATGAAAGGAGAAAATTATAGACACTGTGTAGTGAGTTTTTTTCTTTAATAGAAATAAATTCTTTTCCTTTAAAGTGCTATCCTATCAGTCAAGATTCTAAGTAGCAAGCAGCAGAAACCAATTCTGGCTAATTGAAGCAGAAAAGGGATTTATTAAAAGGATATTAAGCAGCCCAGAGTCTCCAAGAGGGTGGAGAACCAGGTTCAGAAGCCTCACAGCCAGGAATGACAGCCACTCTTGCCCAGATCTGACCCAGCAAGGTCCCCACTGCTGCCCTGCAGGGTCCGACCTCGGGCTTGTCCCACCATCAGCAGCAGCTCCAAACAACAGGGCTGCTGCTGGGCTCCTGCTGGGCTCCCGCTGCCCCAGCCTCTCTGAGTCACTGGCTTCTGATCAAATGTGTGGATTGCAGAGTCTGATTGGTGGAGCACGGGAGGGACGTGTGTTTGTCAGAGTCTCATTGGTGGAGCACAGGAGGGACGTGTGTTTGCCGGAGTCTGATTGGTGGAGCACAGGAGGTAAGTGTATTTCCCAGAGTCTGATTGGTAGAGCACCGGAGGGAAGTGTGTTTGCCCAAGTCTGATTGCCTGGGTCCGAGTCCCAGGGCTGCTTACTAGCAAGCGAGGAGTGACAGAAGAGTTCTAAGTCCCCGTTTTCTTGTACGTACAATAAAGATGATAATCCTATGTCTCAGGGTTGTTTGAAGCAAGCAGTGAATAAGGAAACATGGATAAAGTGAAAGTCAGCGGTCAACAAGGAATTGATAATAAATACTGTTGTGCTGAGGAATCAAAATGGACTAGAATAGCTTTCTAGGGGCGGGCCCAAAATAGTCTAGGGCACCTGAGAATCTGTGCCGGTGCCTGCTGGAGGGACACCGGCACAGTAATAGGTACCTGGGGACATCCCCAACCCCTGGGTGGCCTCATTTCTTTCTTCTCTGCTAACACCTGTGGTCTGGAAGGAAGCTTCTGTGTTCCCGAACACTGGCGGAGCCCAGGTTCCCCACTACTGGAAAAACACCCAGGATACCCCGAGACCCACCCTCCAGGGGGGTTTGGTATCTTGGGGCTGTAGTTTGCTGGGTATGTTCCCCATGTCACTCACTCTCCTTCTTTAGCCCTTGTTGGGATGGAGAGGACAAGTTGTATTGTCCTCTCTGTGTGCCTCAGTTTCCTCGTTTGGCAAAAGGCAAGTGACTGATCAAGATCACCTGGCAAGTGAGTTGGGGCAGAAACCAGACTCAAGGCCAGGTTCAGTTCATGCAAATGTAACATGCTTCCCAGAGTCACAGTCCTAGGCTAGAGAGACCACAGTCCTCTTCTGCCTGTGAGGTTCATGTCACCCTGTTCTTTGGGTTGTCCCCAACTCTTTGTCAGTAATGCCTCGTAGATCAGTGATCCATGCCTTTGTTGAAATTCTTCCTGGAGGAGCTGCTTTTTATCCACTGTGGCCTATCAGGAGCCACAGGTGTGTCACAACATTGCCAGCAACACACACAGTGACTCTTGTGACCAAGTTCACGTTCCTTCCCCCTCCGAGGGCTCCATCTCTGTTCTTCTCACTCACGTATTCCCCGTGAGTGATGTGCTGCACTCCCAGAAATGACAGTTCCTGAGTTCATTTCTGAGCACAGACCTCACAGCTGCAGGATCCAAACACCAGCCCACCCAGGGTCCCCCCCACTGGGGCACCCCACAGGCACCTCCATTTCAACCCTTCTGAAATGGACCCTTGCCTCTCTTCTCAGCCCCACCACCAGGTTGCTCCCTCCTTGGTCTTGGTGACCGTCCATCAGGTAGGAGGTGCAGTGGGCCTGGGCTTTGTGCAGCCCCCCTGGGGAGGCCATGTCTCAGAGGAGGCCGGCACTTGCCAGTTGGGTCTGGGGACAGATCCCTTCTTCCCCCTGCCCCTGTGGCCTGTGGGGGGATGGCACAGGAAGGTGTGTGGGAGGGAGGCGGGGGGGAGGGTGGTGAGCAGCACACTGAGCGTTTTGGTTTGGAAATGCTAGACTTCAGCGTGATTTAGAGCCCTGGCATTTCTGAGCTAGTTTCCAGTAATCAGGCATTTGTTAATGTTCACTTTCTCCTCCGCGGACTGTTGCTGACAAAGGAACTTTCTGGGTTGATTAGATTTCAGCCTGGGCTCCACAGTAACCAGTGCGGGGTGGCGGGGAAAGGTGGACTGCAGCGGCTGCGTCACGTGGGCCCACGTTCGCCCGCAGTCACTCACTCACTTCGTTAGCAGCTTTGCCCCTCTGAGTCACATAGCTATTTCAGCTCTGAAGCCGGGATAGCCGTGCCTTCCCCTTGAAGGTTAGTGTGAGGGTTAAAAGAGCAAGAAGATAAAATATTCTGCTCGACTCATACTATGCACTTAATAAATATTTATCCCCCTTTTATTGTCCCCCAAGTATCCAGGTGAATTCTGGCTTGTTGGAACATTTGTCCCTGAAAAGGCCCGATGACACTTTGAAGTGTAAAAGAATAGATATTTAGTGAATGGGCTTTCTTTTCTTCTAATAAGGTTGAAAGGCACTACTGCTCTTGCCCCCTGCCTTGCCACGTTCGCCATCAGACTAGACTTGTTTCCAGGCCAGCGCTGTGGACCGACTAAATTGCAGTGGGTGGAGTCACCGCCCAGGCTTCTAGATTCCTCGGGCCAGTGTGATTCTCCCAAAAAGAAGAGACTCCATGAAGTCAAATTTGTGGCTTGAAACTGTGAACTTTGGAGATACTGGCCCCAAGCCGCCCCCAAATGACCTCACCTTTCCCTTTCTCACTTTCCTGTGCTCACTTCCATCATTTTTGCCGTGTCTGGAATTGTTGGCGGGCCCCTGTCCTCCCAGATGCTCGCTCCCCTTGGCCAGATGGACCCTGGCTGGTGTGGGGATGGCCACAGCAGGACCTGATGGGTGGTCTGCTTGCCCACACTTTTCTGGAGAGCTCAGCATGGGCCTGGGGCCAGATATTTGTGTGACCACAAGGCAGTGGGACCCCCTGCCCTGTGCCCTGTGCTGGGCAGGGGCAGAGAAGCCAGCTCTGGATATATGAGTGGGAGGCTGGCATTGTCCCCACCCAGCCCCCAGGGGCCGTTCTTCCTTCAGCTCCAGGGACTGGCCCATCGCTGGGACTCAGCGCACGACAGCTGATCTGTCTCCTTTTAATTGCGCTGGACTCGGATGGTTTGTGTTATTTTCAGGGCGTCTTCTCAATTTCATTCTAAAAATATGTCTTCATTCCATTCAGAGTAGATTTTTAATTGCCCTTTCCCTGAAAAAATGTTGAGCAAAATGAGTCTTCAGGAGAACCGTGGCCTTAAGGAGGAGCCCGGCTTTGCACTGAGTGCCCCAGGCACCTGTTGCCACAGAGTTGACATGGTCCCCGTTTGGCTGCAGATTCGGGGGGTGGCCAGTTTCTGCACGTAGGCCTACTTCTCTCACCCCAGGGTATTCTGTCACTGGCCCACGGTGGTTTGTGGAGACGCAGGGACATGGGGCCAGTCTGTTTACTGTGGGACTGGGGCTCTGGTCCCAGCTGACTCTTGACTGGCTGGGTGGCTTCTCACAACCCACAGAGGCCAGGTCAGCACCTCCCCTTTTCTTCACTTCATGGAACAAACTATTTTTCCCCTTATGGTGATGCGTGCTACCCACGGTGACCGGCCTGGGCACTCTGGCTGCCCCAGAGACTGAGGGGTTATGTGGCAGCACATGGTAGCCATTGCCTTGGCCCGCCTCTGGGCCAGACGACCTTGAAGCCCAACCAGCTCTGACTGTGTCCCTTCCTGCCGTTGACCCTCGTGGATGCCCCCACCTGCCATCAGACAAGCCAACTCCTTAGCCACTCCAAGGGGTCCACAGTTGGAACTCACCCCACGCCAAGGCTCCCAGTGTCTTAGCCCCTTCCGGCTACAAGGGTCAGAGGGACACTAAGGGAGGCGGGACCCCATGGGAACTGAAGACTGACTGCTACAAGGACCAGATGGTCCCGTTGGGGTCCTTCCTGCCAGCAGGGCATTCACGTGCCTCTGTCTCAGGGCACTGCCCACCAAGTAACCTGCCCTCTCTCAGCCCTGCCTTTGCTTTCCCTTCTGTCTTCTTTCTCTTTCTGCTGACAGATATGTATATTTTTGGTAAGAATTCTGAAGGAAGAAAGTCTAGTGGGCTTAGCTAATTGGCACTGCCCCATCGGACAGAGTTCTTTGTGCCAAGGCATCTGGATAGTGTGGCTGCTGGGCTGCATGTCTGCATCTGTGTGTGTTTCTGTGTCTATCTGTCCTGCTGTTCGTGTGCATCTGGGTGGGTCTGTGTCTGTCTCTGTGTGCCTGTATGAGTGTGTGATACATGGCTGTGTGTGCCCATGTGTCTGTGTGAGTCTGGGTGTGTGAGTGCGCACACAGGTGGGCAGTCAGCGGGCAGGAGTGCTGCCTTGCATTCCTGACGGATGACGCTGTGCTGTTCCCCGAGGATTTCCCGTTCGGTGCCTAGCCTGGGAGGGATCCAGTCACTCGCCCACACCTCTGTCAGTAAAATGCCAGCAAACCATTTATGTCCCTGTTTCTTAGAAAAATGAAAGACTCGAGTCATTCAAAAAAGCAGCCTGTGAATTGGTCTTTCAGATTTGCCTTTCGGGACCGTGGGGGTGGCCTCCGAGCAGCGGAGGCTCCGCCAGAAAGCAGGTCAGCCCCTGGGGGTGAGCAGCAACATTGCTGTGTGGAGCCCACCTTTGGGTTTGCCTGGAAGTGAGGTTGGACCTTGGGGTGCATGTCGCTGTTCCCAGTGCCTGGCTGTGTCTAGAGGTGGGTGAGGGCCTGGGGAGGAAGAGAGATGGCTGCCCCCCTCCCCCCACATGTGTTTGTTCTGCCGAATCAGAAGGTGTGTAGGCTCAGAACCCCGTGCTGAGGCCTGTGGCTGCTGAGAATGTGCCTGGAGATGTGTGTGGGTGGGCCATGGTGAGGGGCCCTTCTGGGGGTGATCCTGACACTCTTCTAGCATTGTCACACAAGCAGGGACCTCCCAGGTGTGGGGGGAGTGTGCACAGTGCTGGGCAGGGCTAGGTTTCATCACCCGCTGCCTGGAGCCACAGGCCTCAGCTAAGGCGGTGGCACTGGCTGGGTTCCACAGGTGTCCTCAGAGGAGCTGCTTGTGTGCTGGCAAGTGGTTTTGGCCACTTACTGTTTCTCTCCTCCCTGGGAATGGGAAATTGTAAAAGCCTGTAGGATTCTCCTAGGCTGCCACGCTGGGGCTGGGGCTGGGGCTGGGGGAGGGAGCCTCTTCTGGGGCCGGCTGAGCAAGGCGTTTGCTGAGCAACAAGACACCCCTGCCTGGTCACCTCACTGAGGGACCCCCTGTGGGCCAGCTCCTCCTGTCCCAGGTCACTTCTCCTCATGGAAGGGGCTCCCCACTGCTCTGTTGGCCCTGCCTTCAAATCCTCTTTGAGAACTTCTGATGCAGCTGCAGAATTGATGCTTTTTGTTCTCTCAAATTCTCACACGACTGAAAGAAATCGAGACGCGTGTTTCCCTCAAGGGGAAATGGCCTCTGTGACTTCTGAAGCGTTTGATTCTCCTACGGCTTGGCAGGCCTGAGAGGAGAGGCCAGTCTCGGCGAGGGGTAGTGGCGGGGAGCTCATGAACGTTACCCGGCTCTTCAGGAGCAGGTGTGTGCAAGCTTCTCACCCTCCCGCATCCTGGCTTGTGTGCAGGGCCTCCCTCTGAGCTCCTGCATCCTGGAGTGTCCCAGCCAGGTGGCTAGGACACAGAGGTGTCCCCCACGGCCCAGTCTCCAGCCTGTGAGGCAACAACGTGTCTTTCTCCCTGGAGAATAACGTGGAGCTTTGCTACAGGCTTCCTCGAAAGGGCTGCAGCAGGAGCCACACCCTCTTACCTCCTGGGAGTGTCGTTGTCTGGAGCACTGCCCATCCTGCTCCCCACATACCCAGCCTTCACTGTCTCCTCAGGCACCTCCTGGGAAGCCCTCCACCCTTCCCCCAACCCCCAGGGGCCTGGCTTGCTGTCCCCTCCGAGCACAGCTTCCTGCAGGACAGTCCTTGTCACTCCTACTACCCATCCCTCCTCCAACTAAGAACCAATCCTTCTAGATCAAATGCTCAGGACCCACTGTCATTAAAGATGATACATGCATCTGCTTTAAATTACATATTTTTGCAATGACTATTTACCTAGTTTTCCCTAACATGGAACTTCGGGGACCTCTGAGTGTGCACATGCATGTGCACGTGTGTCCACGCATGTATGTGTGTCATGAGAACACACGGCTGATGACGAGCAGACAATCGTGCCCATCAGTCACCACCTCGGTTCACTCTGACTGCGTCTACCTTTCCATTGTTCTTGTCATTTGCCATACAGCTTCCTTTAGAGCCAAAGTGAATGGCTTCAGCTCTAAGCAGGTGACAGAGACAGGGAACATAAAGAACATTTACGTTGACCCACCCTGAGCTCACAAGGAGCCTGAGAACGATATTCTTGGAAGTTTGCCTCAGAGGCGCTGTTCCCAGGTCCGTGTGTTGTGACCGTCTGATCCGAGTTCTTACGTGGAGGTTTTAGTGCATGAAATGGGGGGCAGAGAGGACAGAGATAATTTAACTCGTTTTCCCCTTACCGACTGGGAAAAAATTATTAGCAGCAATGCATTATTTTGAAGAACTTATAAATCTCTCTGAAAAAAAATCTCTCTGAATCCCATTTTATCTTATCATTTATTATAGGTAGCATGTGAACATCCCCGAAATAATACAAGTTGATTTTTCTTAAGCTCAGAGTACAAGAATTCTAAAGAAGATCAGGTCACAAAAACAGTTTCATCTATTTTTGAAGCTGATACACATAATTAAATTTTAATTAGGTTTTAGACATATATTGGCCCCAAGACCAAAATGTCCTTTTTTTATTTGTCAACAAATCAACAATTCCTTGCACAATTAATTTCAAGGAAATGAAGTGTTGCTTATCACTTGTTAAGTGGAACAATGTTGAAATGTGTCCTTATGCAGAAAATGAACATTATTAAAAATTGCCTTTTAATGCTTATTTAATATAATCCTTGAATAATATAGCCATATAAAATATTTAACTAAAAATCTTTTTTACCATAAGCCGTGCAAAAATGATAAAGTGATTTTTTATAATTGTAGAGGGTTTGTAAAATTACAGATTACTGTGAATGGAGTTCATTAGTCAAACACGGGATTGGAAATGCTGATCTGGAGACACAGATCCCAGTAGGGGACTTGCTCAGGGGAGCAGGGACAGGCGAGGGAAGAGAGGGGAGCTGTAGGTGAGGATAGGGAGGGGCCAACCCCAGGCAGTACGGTGCCTGCCATGTCTTCTTGGGTCCCGGTAAATGCCCCGCTGACCCACCAGAGCCTGTCCCCACAGCAGATGCCAAAAGCTAGACAGAGGCGAGGGCACTGATTAGTGTTCTTTCCTCAAAGCACAGTGAAAGTGCATCCTTCAGAGATGGCAACCCCAGGCAGGCCACAGAACTTGGACCTGTTCCTACACCCACCAGTAAAGCATGTGCCTCCCCAAACATCAGCTCCGCAAGGTGCATTCCGAGGCTAATCCCTAGCTAAGCTGCTTTGCCGGCCTGCCTTAGATTAAATGGGGTGGACAGGGTGCAGGTGACGTCATTTCCAAGAACTGGCTGTCACGTGACTTGGGAGGAGGCCAGCAGCCAGGCAGGATTTCATTCTGCACACCACTTGGGAGAGCTGGAAGGGCTTCAGGGCACTGGCCTTCCAAGCTGGTCTCTGTGTATAGGGGACCAGTCAGGCCCAGCGCGGGGAAGAGGCTTGCATGCAGCCTCATGGGAGCCCAAGAGGGTCCCGTGTGTGCTTTCCTCCAGGGAATCTTCAAGAGTGGTCTAGTTCAAGACAATGTGCCATTTAAGAGGTAATGGCAGAGGATGACTGCACCCTCCCCATGCCCTGGGAAATGGTCTTGGGTCATGGGGAAGGGGTGACAGCAGAGACTGGAAGGAGGGGACATGTTGGGGACAGAGGGTCGAGTTACGCAACAGCAGACACCATGCTCCTGTAGTCGGGGCTCCATAGGCACTTTCTGACCCCTCCTGTGGGAACACTTATTTGTATCTATTCCAGTTGGTTGACCTGCCACAGCCCATCCTCAAATGTATCAATCCCAGGTACAATTATTTATAGAATCACTGACTCCCAAGCTCCCCAGGGCTCCCCTGCGGAGTGACTTCCCAGCAACTGCTGGTTACCTCCAGGGGCAGGAACGCACTACCCGCTCGACTGTCCATTCCTTCAGGTGCCCCCTGACTGAGGGGAAGCTCCCCCCCCACCAGCTTTTCCCCTCCAGCTCCAGTTCCTTCCGCCCCCTTGGAGTTGCTCTGAGCATACCTGGCCTGCCTGCCACAGGATGGGCTTTCCCGTGTGTGCAGTGACGAGACCCTTCCTGTTGCTCCAAATGAATGTCAGTGAAGCAGTAACACCTCCTTCCCCTGCTCTTCATGCAGACTTTTCACGTCCTTCTAGCATCTCCATCTTGAGTCTCTCAATGAGCTTCAGTGTGTGCACATCTCACTGCAAGTGTGGCCCGAGAACCAGAGGCAGCACTGGGAGCGATGGCCAGCTTGGCCACGACCAGGGCTGCCAGCTGCCAGTGCCAAATCCCAACAAACAGCTGGACCTAGTTACAGCTGACGGCTCATCCCGGAGCTCCTGGGTTCTGGTGGGGCGGTGTTGGCGCGGGGATGAGGTGCGAGACAGGTGGTAGAGTCGGACCTTGCAAAGGACCCCACGCGTCACTCAGAAGGAACATTTCTTTCCAAGGCCTTTTTCTTTTCTAACCAGAAAAGTGAGGTCCGTCTCTGACAGAGCAATGCAGACTTGAGACAGTAAAGGATTTACTTAATGGCACCCAGGCCTCGTGCTCAGCTGTTTCACAGGCCAGGGGGCTGCCAGAGGCCCCTCCGCATGTCCCTACGCCCGTTCCCAAACCCGAAGTCTGAACTGGAGCTCCGAGTCCCCTGCGCTGTCACAGGCAGGCACCAGTGAGTTACACAGCAGGACCGGCGTGCATCAGCCCCTCCTAAGAAGGGCAGCTTGCGTCCTGTTGACCATTCAAGGCTGACTCTTCTTAGTGTTCTATGTTGGCACTGAAATGGGGGCCAACTCCACGAGATGGTGTTGTCCCAGGGAATGAATAAGCCTGTCCAGAGTCAGTCTTTACTGAGCGACCTCTTTAACCCGAGTTGCCAGGGAAGGCTGTCTCAGTTGGAAGTCGTGCTCTGAATGACGGGGTGTCCCGATGAAACACTGATCCTGGTGGAGACAGCCTTTTGGAGAATCGCAGGTATCAACAGCAGCTGTGTTTTGCGTGTTCTGCACGAGGCACGGGCTCTGTGCCGGTAACGCGTCCGTTTGTCTGTAACTTCCCGCCACTGCCTAGTCCATCGTCACAGCAAACTGCAGCCTCCCGGCGCCCGTGGACAGTGACGCGACCATGGCCCCGAGGGGCGATGGCGCCTGTAGTGCGGTGTTCCCGTGTCACACTCAACTGGCTAAACGCAGGCACCGGGGGTTCTGTTGTGGGCTAATTTGAGTAATTCACCTCCTGAGAAAGGTTTAAAAATAAAAATGTAAAATCCTGTTGGCTGGCTCCTGTGCGTGGTCCTCGATGTCAGCTCTGTGACATGTTTTTCAACATGGGAAGCTGTTCGGAAGGAGGAGCATGGCATGTTGTAGCTAAGGAAGACCACGTCGGGAGCCTGTCAGCTGTCTGTCTGCCCATCCTCCGAGCTCGCAGAGGTTCCTCTCGGGTTAGCTGCTTTATACCTGGGTGGCTCCATCTTAATAGAGAGTGCCATTAACCAGCATGCCAGCGTGTCCCCGGCTAGAGCCTTGATTAGCCATCAGCGTGCTCACAGCTCATTTCTTGATTAGTGTTGAAATATGTCACACCCCGATGGAGCGTGGCAGGCTGTCGCCGCTGATGGATTCATGACAGCACCTGCCGCATGGCCTCACCCATGACAGCAGCCATCCAGGGGAACAGGGATCTGGGCTGTGTCTGCAGGAGTCCTTGGGGTGCGGAGCGAGGCAGCTCATACGTGTCTGCTTGGGCGGAAGTGGGGGGATGTAGACTCACTCTGGAACAGGTTGCTGGGTCTCCCTCTGTTCCCTGCCTGTCAGGTTTGGAAGCTTGAGGTCCATGTTCCCCTAGAGGTATTTCAGAGGCTTTTAGCGTCTGATGTGGGCCTAGGATTTTACTAGTTTTACCCAACTTCCATCCCTCCTGCCTGGCATTCCATAACCACGTTAACCTGTCTCATGTTACGAGGGATGTGTCCTGTTATCTACCCATGCCCACAATGACCGCACGACCGCCTGTGTGCGGCCACCTTTCCCAGAGTGCATGTGGTTATACTTATCTTGGGGTCGTGGAGGACGCCCTGTTGCCCCCATGCCCCTTGCTCATTGTTATATTACCTGGGCTGAGCTGTGATGGACACTCAGTGTAAGTGGCTGAAACATGTCAAACAGGAACTCAGGCCTGAGTCGGTAGGAAGGGCCCTTCTCTTGACTGGAGCTCAGCACACCCTGAAGATTTCGCAAGATTTTGCAAGGTGCAAGGATTAATCTGAGAGCTTTGGCTTCCCCAGCAGAACCAGCAGGGCCTCCAAGAGCTTCCTTGCCATTTGCTTTCTGAATGCCCCGATCTTCCCCTTTAAGGTACCCCTCCAGATGATCCATGGTGCCCCCTTTCTCAGCCCAGGCTTGAGTGAGGCTGGGCTCTATCTGGGCTGTCTTTCTGACTCTGCTGCTAACTCAAAGTATAACCTTGGCTGGGCACATGTCTGCTCCTCTATGGGCTTCAGTTTCCCCATGGGCACAACAAGGGGGTGTGGAACGAATGACCAGTTCTTTGAGTTGTGATTGTGAACATTCGCCTCTCACCAACACAAGCCTGCACTTGCATTGGCACACACACATACACACATGTGTACACATGTGCTAGCTGAGTTCTGATTGTTCACTGAGGAGCTCAAGGTCTGTCCCGTCCATGTGAGTCCCATCTGTGCAGCCCAGGGAGCCGTGGTTGCTGGCACTGGGGCCTGGGCACCTACGTGTTCTGCACCCTGAGCCTTGCCATACCTGCCTGAAGGACAGAGCAATGCCCCAGTCGTGGACTCTCACTGGGCTGTATAAATGCTTCTCTTCTTCATGATAAGAAACAGAACTGCCCTACCAAAAGTTCAGAACACAGAGATAAGGGGAAGGGAAATCAGCCATAAGAGCACTTCCCCAACAGGGAAGTATCATTTCGTAAATGTGTGTTTCATGATTTTTCAAATGTGCATCTTACAATCCTTTTTTCACGCTTGGCACTGTACTGGGCACTTTACATGTGTAACTACTTGACTCTTTGCAAGAATCCTTCTGATAGAAGTCAGTGGGCCCCCTTTTACAGAAGAGAAAACTGACTCGGGTGAGTGAGCTACTGAGGCCCCTCAGCTGCTACGGCTGGAACTTGAACCCTTGTTGTGTGACCTCAGAACCTCTCCTCCCCCCATTGGCACAGTGGGTCTCAAACGTCGCCTGTATGAAAACCACCTGGAAGTCTGGTTGGAACACAGACTGCTAGGCCCACCTCCAGAGCTTATGGTTCAGTAGGTGCGGGCCTAAGATTCCGCATTTCCTGCACGCGCACAGGGGCTGCTGGCCCCGGGATCCACTCCTTGAGAACCATGGTGCCGCTCCGACTGCTTCCTTGTGTGAACCAAGTTCTGGATCCTGATTTCCCTGCCCATTCTGAAAGCATTCCCCTGTGCTGCTGTGTGGCTTCACAAACACCACTTTCAGTGGCTACATGGTATGGCGCGTGTTCTTTAAAAGAAATCTATTGATTGTTTGATGCTCTGGGATTCACAAACCATGCCTTCAGCTCAGTACCAGGAAAATTACCCACAGTTAAATCCCTCCTCTGAAGGGCTCTCTGACCCTCCAGCTGACCCAAAAGGGAGAACGCCTTGGATCATTACATCAGTGCCCAATGCCACTTCCAGTTACCTAAATCTGAGCCATTCTCCAAAGCACAAGACAGTTCTCACTTCAGCCAGGAAGCCCACCGTGCCTGCACTCATTCCTAGGGAGTTCTTTCTTGCTGAGCATAGTAACATGGGTGCTGTGGTGGTTGATGGCCTAGTTTAGAACCTGGGAATGAATTTTGCTCTTCTAGAGATCTTTGCTCATCTGAGATCCTCAGATCTCAGAGCCACAGACCATCAGCCCTGCGAGGTCTTTGGAGGACATTTAGAGTAGCCTCCTCAGTTTGTAGGTGATGAAATGGGGGCCCAGGCCACACAGAGCCCTGTCCCTATAAACTCCATTTTGCATTAACCCATGACAACTATAGATTTGCCTTTTGACCTTACAGTTGATTCACATTTACTAGCTAAGTGACATCCCAGATACCCCTACCCTGAAAGTACACATAGACCTGGTAGAGCAGCCTTTCCTCCCTCTGGCCCAGGTGGGAGGCGCTGCCACAGTCTGGCCCGAAGGCGCTGTACCACCCCTGTGGGTTCTATTTCAAACATTTACAAGGAAGTCACCTGAGCCAAGGCACCCTGGGCCCTCCCGACTCTCCAGGACCTAGAGCTGAGTTCACAGGTGCCCAGAATGTGGAGAGCCCAACGGGAAGACACGTTTAGAGCATGAGCAGTAGAGTAGTGACTCAGGGGAAAGATCCTGCCCCTCAGCATGCACAGTACAGCATGGCAGGCAACTCAGCCTTCTCTGAAGGGTAACACCCCCCTCCCCAAGAGCTTGCACAGTGGAGCAACATAAACCACACGCACTTATTGGGACTGAGGAAAGCAACCTGTGCGTACCCAAAATAAGGAAAACATGTTTATAAGGAATTGTGCAAAAATCAACATGACTTTGCAACCAGAGAAGCATAAAAGCAGAAGACTTCAGACCATGGATGATGCAGCCAGAGGGCGAGTCACTCTGAGACGCCCTGCAGGTCCTGCCTGGGAAGGGGGAGACCTGCGCCATGCTGCCACACTTCGTCCCTCTGACTCTGCCTTGCAAGATGTTGACCACACAGCCCGGTTGCCCCCCAGACCCAGACCTGATCTGAGCTCTTGGGACTCGGGTTCACTGTTCCCCAATTCTCTTGTGTGATGTTATTACTGATGGTTTCTGAGTGGTGATTGTTGTTATTAGGTTAGTATTACTGTCATTAGGTTAGTGTGGATTTGGACTGAATCCACATTAATAAACGCTGAGTAAATAGCACAGTCACCTGTGTTGGCTCCCTGTAATTTCTGGGTGCTGGTGCCACCTGTGGGACTGGTGGTCGTCCAGGAGGCTTGGTGCCTTTGTCTCTTACAGCCCGGATCAGAAGACCCGCGTGGGAATGGAAGGCTGGCTTATGGGAAGGACTATATATCACAAAACACACATTCAGGACACTGAGTTTGCAGGCATGCCCTTGACCTAAAAGTGTGATCCATGCGCAGAGCTCAGGGTCCAGAGCAGCAAGGGGGTGAGGAATGTGGAAGGAAGGCACAGCTGGTCTTTCTTTGTGGGAAGGAAATATGCCTGGAGGCTTCTGTTTATTGTCTACCAAGTGTATTTTCTCTGAAGCAGACCCAGACAGGGAGAGAATAATTACTCCCCATGGCCCCGCCTGGCCCCCCTCTGCCCCCTCCTCTCAGGAGGCTGTCACAGCAGGCTCCTGGCTGCCCTGCCCCCGCACCCTGTCTGCCTGTAGTTACTTCTTGGTGGCACTGTGACTATGAGTGGTGAAAGACAATTCTATATTTCAAATTTACCCTTATTTTTTTCTTATTACAAAAGCCATACAATGTTCGTTATTTAAAATCAGAAAATATGAACAAGAAATAAATGAATGAAAATACCTATAAGACCACCCACCCTAAAGATAACCACAGCATAAAACTATGAGTATCAGTTCTAGGTCTTTGTTCCTCTTTTTCCTCATTCTTTCATTTAAGGTTCTTATGTGCATATAAATAAGCTAGTTATGGTTTTAGGGGTTGTTTTTCTTACCGTATGTGCAATCATGCGTATGCATGCTGTGTACTCTTAGTGTCCTGGGCACCTTCCCACGTCAGTGCGTGAAGACCTAACTCATCTTTGTTAAACAGCGCTCACTAATTAATAATGCCAAAGCACTGATGTACACAAGCCTCTCTTGTTGGCTATTTCAGTTCTTTTCAAACTTTGCCCTCTGAGCAATGCACACATCATTCTGCACTGCCCAGATACCTCCAGTGAATTCACAGGGTGTTTTTTTCAATGGTGAAGCTTATTTATTATTCACTCAAGCAGATGTTTACCCAGCTCCTGCTATGTGCCACATGCTGAGGCTACAGTAGTGCACACAGGACAACGAGGTCCCTGTCTTTGCACTTCCAGAGAAGGGACATGGTTCATCAACAAGAAACAAGTAAATGTTTTAAATCACTGCAGATTGTGAGAAGTGCTATACAAAATCCACAGGGAAATGTTGTAGAGAGATTGAGGGAGGAGGGGATGGGAAGGCAGAGGAAGCTTCCAGGGCTGGGAAGCCAGAACTGAGCAAGAACAGGGCCTGAGGCAGAAGCGGGTGTGGCTGAAGGATGGGCAGGAGGCAGAGACGAGGAGTTGGGAAAAACTGGTCTATGAAGAGGCCTGGTGAGGTTGGCGGTGCCGGAGCACTTGGGACCCCACAGACTGCAGTCAGTTTGTAGATTTTGTTTTGGGGACAATGTGACATGGCCATGGCAGGGGGAATGAAGAGACAGGAAAGGATTTGAGATTTATGTTCAGTTGGAACCCACAGGACATGGTGGCAGAGCCTTGGGTGAGGAGCAGGGAAAGAGAGGACTCAATGGAGTAAGCCTGGTGCTTCCTCCTTGCTGACTTCTGGAGCCAGAGCCCTGAGGGGTCCAGGCGATGGCAGGGGCGCCTCCTGCCCTGTCAGCAGGGTGCAGAGCACCCTGGGATCTGCCAGGGTTTGCCTCCTCTGCAAGGTCTCTTCGGCCCTGGGACAGTGGACGTCCCTGGTCTCCACCAGCAGAAGGGTTAACTCCATGACAAGGACAGTCTACAAAGCATGTACGGAAATCTCTTTACTTAGGTACCAGGACACTCCAATTACGGAGGCTAGAGGCCTATTTGGATGTTGCCTAGATCCTATTGTTGTAAGATTTTGCTGCACCACTGTCCCCGGTGATGGAGTGTGGGGTTGGTAGGAGCAGGGCAGGAGCCAGAGAGGTCACAGACCCACTCTTCACCCTGCAGGGCCGCACAGGTGGCCAGGCACCTGTGGGATATGGGCCTGGGCATGAGCTGCACCCCAGTACACAGTAGATGGGACGAGAAGGGCGCTGACAGGCACAGCCCAGAGGTGAACAGATGCCGCCAGGTTTTACAAGGCAGTAATAGTGTCCTTTAGAAAGACAGAATATGCAGCTGTTAATGTGAACTCAGTTTCCTCCCTCCTTAAGGGCATAGAGGCCTTTTAAAACCCAGTATAATACTGTATGTCAACTGCAACTGAAAAATTAAAAATTATTTAAAGAGTAAAATGAAAAATAAAAGTTAAAAAACCAGGCCCATGGGTCATGGTCCAAAGCCAGGAAGTCTATGATTTGCCAAAGCCCAGGGCCACGTTTGGTTTATTTTTCTCTCAGTGGGAGAGAAAGGCCTGTCCAAACCCTCCCCTTAGATGAGGGCACCAGTTAAGAATGCAGCCCTAATACAACTCTAGACAGTCAATACATTGTAGTCCCAGAGGGGGCTGAGGTCCTCCCGATGTCACACTAGGGCCCTTTACACAGGAAGGGAGAGATGGAGGTTCCTCTCCCTGGGCTATTTCTGATGAGTCAGTGACTACAGTTTTATACACATTTTTGTGAAAGGACAAATATTTGGGTCAGATGAAGTGGCTTTGCAGGGGCTGTATTTTGACTTGCTGTAAATAGTTGTCTATACAGGCTGAGACGGGCCGCACCGAGCGATCACCAGAGCTAAGCCCTCCTCCTCTTTGGGGCCCATTGGCTGCGGGTCCAGCTGGGAGCTGAGCGCAAACATTCTGTCATCGTGTGGTATGGGCAGGCTATGCCTGTGAGGACCTGGGGTGCAGGGCAGTGAGAGGCCGTGGAAGCGAGCTCTTACCACCTGCCTGAGGGAGGACCTGGACAGCTGGGAGTGCGTCTGGGCTGGGGCTAGTTGAGGAGACCGATGGTATTGTCTAAATGAGACCCGCCCCTGGCCTCACACAGCTCGCGGAAATATCAGCTCATAGCTCCATGCGCTGGGCTGTGTGAGGCAGAGAGTAGGGGTGATGGACGGATGAGGGGGGCGTTGATAAATTCATTGGTGAAAGCACCCTAAAAGTGGTGGCATTGCAGTATAGATCTCAGAATGGGGCATGGCAGAAAGGTGAGGTGCCTCCTGGGTGGGGAACCATGTGACCCATGGTGTGGAGACACGAAAATGTACAGTGAGCGTCGAAGGCACGCAGTGGGGTGTTGGGAGACAGAGGGGTATTGGGAAATGACACCACAGAAGTAGACAGGGTCAGATTTTGAATGATCTTGAAGGCCATCTGAGGTTTATATAGCTCCTTCAAGCTACATAATTGTGTTACTGAACGAAAGTGGGGTTTGGCTGCCTGCTGCCACCCACAGGCAAATCGCAAAGAGAAACGGTAGTGGAGAAGGAAAGAGGTTTTTATTAAAAGATTACACAATTTGGGAGGACTGGAGACTCCTCAGCTCCAGGCTTATCTCTTCCGCAAAATACTAAGCCCGTCTGTTCCCAAAAAGCTTAAAACCCAAAGCAATGTCCAGAAATCCTGCTCCATCCTTACCTGTCCTTTTGAGTCCGAGGCTGCTAAACAGATGGCCGGCTTCAGGCTCCTTCCCGAGGTCTCCATGTAGGACCAGCACTGTATCGCCACAAGGCTTCAAGGTCCTAGCCAATCCCGCGAACACTTCAGTGTGCACATCAACACTGGTAGGTCCCAGGAGAAGAGAGCGTAATTCTCTCTTACCTTGGTTTCAATCTCCTGGCCCAACTTCTGCACACTCCAGGAGGGTCTGCCCCACCCCACTCTGCCCCTGTAGCCAATCCTATCCCTTTTCCTAGGCTAGACTGACAGGACAGCACCGCCCCCTGCCGTCCTGTTACCTTTCTGTTACAAGTGTGCTGCCTCCTCTGGTCTCACCTTCAGTCAGGGACTGGGAGGGGGTAGGAGGTCTTTTTCCTTTGTCAATCACCCTCGCGCATGCTCAGCACAATTCATCCAGTGCCTTGCTAGCTTGGTTACCAGGGTAATGCAATGCCGCCCCTGCCTGAAGGCAGTTCCCTCCCTCCTTCCTGTGGTCTGGCCAGGTCCCTCTGTATCGTTTGGAGGGGTCTGAGCGTATGAGTGATGGCATCATATTACAAAGGTGTCTGCTAAGTGAAGGCTAAAGGGACTGGAGGGACTGGGGAAAAGCTGGAGGTCACTGGGAGTCATAGTGTCCAGGTGGCTGTGATAATACTGAGCAGGACCATCCTCGTGGGCGTGACAAGGCATCAACCTGACTTGGAAATCAGTCTCTGGGTGACAAGGTGGAGGAGACGTGAACCTCAACTCCCAAGTTTGGGAAATGAGCTGCTGCTATCAGTAAATCAATTTTCTATTCCACTAAGACTATTCATTTAAGTGCCCAAACTTAAATGAACTCTTTTAGGATAGAAAGCTTTCTAAACAGTGACCATTGAACACCACCCTCTGCCTTTTTAAGCCCAGGAAGCAGAATGTAATGGAGCCATGTGCGGTGGGACTGTCGCTATGAATAGTTGTGACTGTCCTCCTTGTCCCTGCCGCAAGGCCTGTTGGAGTGCGAGGGACCCTTGGCCCCAGCACTGAATAGCCTCAGGCTGTCGTACTTAGCTAGTTCTCCATCTTCTCTCAAAAGGAAAGAAACTGTTTTGAAAAAGCCATTGCTTCTCCTTGTTCTTCCCTTGTTTGCTGCCAGTGCTCATTTCTCAGTTGTCGGGCTTTTAGGACCCTCGTGCTCCTGCTATTTCTAATCTTCTGCCCCGAGCTTTTCGTGTCTGCAGTTCTTCTTAAAATGAAGTGTATGGCCATTGTGACGGCCATTTCCCTCATTAACTGGCAGTCCCTTCCACAGGCACGGCTTTACTGCAGATGACTGAGCTCTGAGTACAGGGGGATGTTTTGGGATTCCTTCGGTATTGCCCACAGTGCCTAGCACTGCACTGAGCTCATTGTCCGTACTCAATAAACGCCTATGGATTTGAGAGATGTAAATAGCCTTCTGTTTATTTTTCCCAACATCAAAGGAGTTTACCTTTACTCCCTCGAAAGCTGGTGTTACAAAGCCATCTTGGAGAGCCAGTGTTTTCTCCCTGAAACGTGGCATTAGCTGTTGGGTGAGTGCCTGCGGCGCGTTGGAAGCCGCACTTCAGGAGCAGAGTCGCTGAGTCTTCCCTCACAGCCTGTGGATTCAGGCACCAAGTGCAGCGCAGAGAAGAGCAGAGGAGTCACACGTGTGGGTCTGCTGGACCGCTCTTGTTGTGAGCAGTGCAAAGCCACAGGTGTGCACGCAGCCGTGCGAAGCGGGGAGAGGAGCCTCGACCATGTTGAGGGTCTCAGGGTCAAGTTGGTTACCTGTAGACTTTGAAAATGCTTTGGTGACGCAGCCAGGCTTCAGCAGCCGTGGAGAAAATGAGAATGATTTTTTTTTCAATTTACTGTTGGGGCACCATTTTAAGCCCATGTCTTGCTAGGTCAACGTTTTCATGCCCGGAGCGATAAATTAAAAATATGCCTTAGACTTGGGTGCCGTTTCTCTGACTAGAAGCTGGGTCTGTTTATTCCTTGCAATTGCTAGCGGCATTGTACACCCGAAGGAGGGGAATGGAGGGTGAATGATTTTAAGCATATTTTCCCAAAGAAATGAAACTGCAAACACAAATTCCCACGGACCAGAAAGTAACTGGTTTCCACCCAGTGTATCAAAAGCTCATTGCCAAGATCAAGACTGTCTGAAAATCAATCCCCCGTGCTATGGGTTAGCAGGGCCACTGGCTTGATTGAAAGCCCTGCTTCAGCGGAATGTGCAGTAAAGGTGTGGTAAGTAGGCCAAGTCTATATGCAAATCAGCATCTGAATCGGTTACTTAAAACAACAGACTTGGGTGAAATCAACCATCATCCTAGTCCAGTTCATCTGGGAGTGGCAGTTTATCTCAGAACCTCATTTAATGCCCTGAGATTGAGGTTGGATTCTTGATACATCACATCGAAATGGCAGAAATCCTGTGGTAGGGTGGGCCTTTTTAGTGCAGAATTTAAAAACAAGATCTAGGCACTAGAAAGCTCATCCTGGGGCCTCTTAGTGGATACAGACAGGAAATATATTTATTTGATAAATTATGTGTTTAGATTCATATTTCCAATTCAAACTTAATACTCAAAGTTTTTTTTTTTCTGAACTTGGTTTTTAAAAAATATTTATAGCTCTCTTCTCAAACTGAAATCTTGAATCCTATACAGTAACGCATTTCCCTATTTGTACATGACACACATAAAACAGCTCCAAATGTACAGCCCAGTCTTACTGCTAACCATAAAACTACTGAGTGAAGTTCGGCTTCACGTCTCTTGTGACCTTAGGGCACATTTGGCTATGAAAGTACAGAGTATGGTGTTCTGAAGTCACTCTCTGTGTGATTGTGTTATTAATTTGATAAACAGGTTAATTCGTTGACATTTGTTTTGGATTGTAAGGTTTGTCCCTCTTTCTTTTTAAATGAATTTTGGCTTTTTGAGAAAATGTAAAGCATTCACATGGTTTCAAAGTCCAAACCTTATAATAAGATAATCTCCTAGAAATCTTGATTCCGTACCTGTCTTTCTCACCCCATCCCCCTGTGTAGGTAACCATTTTGTTAGCTTTTGGTTTATCTTCCCAGTGCATCTTTTTGTGAAAATGAGTAGATTCGATATTTGTTCTATGATCCCCTTCTTCCTTAGATGAGAGTAGCATAGTGTACGTGTATATTCTCATCACGTTTTTTGCCCACTTTCCAGCAAAGCCTCGCAGTGTCCCCACCAGCCTGTCAAGGCTGTCTTCCTCCCCCTTGTACCTGACCCCACTCCACCGAGGGGCACCGCAGAGCGGACTCAGCGGGTCCCTGCCCATGGGCTAGTGGGTTGCCTCCCATTTCTTCTTTCGCCGACAATGCCATGATGTGCCATCACTTGCCCGTCTTTCATACCTACAAGTGTACATCTTCAAGTGGGACTAACAGGTCAAATGATAAAAGCATATGTAGTTTTTGTCAGATATTGCTGACTTCCCCTCTCCGGGCGTGGTGCTGTTCTGCGTTTTCCCAGTGACGCATGCAAGTGCTCCGGTCTCCGCAGCCTTGACCACAAAATGCTTGTCGAACTTTTGGATTTTGCCAATATGATGAGTAAGAGATGCTATTTCAGTTTAGTTTTAATTTATGCTTGTCTTCTTGTGATAAAGGTTAAGCAGTGTTTCATAGGTCTAAGGGCAATTTCCCTTTGTTTTCCTATGAACTGTATCGATTTTTTTTGTCCATTTTTCTGTAATTTTGGGCCTTTTTCTCAATTTTGAGATTTTTCTATAAGTGAGATTAGACTTCTACCTCTGATATAAGTTGCAAGTATTTTTCTTTCTTGGTTTGGCCATCTGTCTTTGACTTTACTTACATGTATTTTATTTATATGTATTTTGTCCGATTTTATTTCTATGTGGACAAACATATCAATCTCGTATTTCCTCTGGATTTTGTTATAATTAGACAGGCTTCCCTCTCCCAGGTTATCAAGAAATTCATCCACGTATAATTTCTCACAGTACATGTATAATTTCACTTGGAGTTTATTCTAGCAAATAGTGTGAGATATGGGTTCAATTTTACATTTTTCCAAGAGGCCCTGCATCTTTCCCCCAAAGTTTTGGATACTCCTTTATCCCAGATCAAATTTCCACCTCTATTTTGGTCTACTTGCTAGGTTTCTCTTATTTACTCATCTGTTATCCCTGAGATTTGTGATCATCTCAACCCGCCTCTCGGTGGAGGGGCAGTGTGTCCTCTGTGGAGAGGCAGTAAGTATGTCCTTGTCATGTCCTTCCACAGTTCAGAGTCAGCCCAACCCTGGGGGGGAACGCATGACTGAGGACTTGACCTCTGCATGGAGCAGCTGTGGTCCATATCGTGGGGCTGCGTAGACATCATAGCAGACTGCACGTAACCCAAATCATACAACAGCTTCATTAAGGGTGACAGTATTTACAGAGGGGCTTGGGGACAGCCAATACCTCTAGTCCTTGGGCAAGATGCCCCCAAAGCTTTAACTGGGTCCTGCTGGACTGTTAGACATCAGGTACCAATCTGTACCACTTTGGGTCCCTGTGGAATTGCTTTCAATGAACAATACCTTAGCGGCAGGTCACGGTCCTACGCCGAGGAATGTGCTAAGAAAACCCTGGGAACCTCAAGGATGATTTTGAATACTCACACTATCACTCTCTCACTCCTGGTTTTATCCTGCTTTTCCTATGTCTCTCCTTATTTCCTGACATTATTTACTTATATCTTTTTTTATTTTAATGCGTCTTTGCAAACTGTTTTAGAGCAGGGGCGTATATTTTCAAAGGAGAGGGGAAGGCAGGAGGGGACACACGATGCCGATGGCTTCGCTGACACGTGTAAACAGTGTGCGGAGCTTGATTTCAGGCTACATTTACTGCACTTTCCAAAGGCACTTCTCTCTGACAGCTTTACCTAACATAGAAAAACACATTTGCTTCCAGGTCAAGCAGCTTCCATCCTTTAAATCTTATCATTTTAGATCAGAGAGGAATAAAGGCAGAAGCATTTTTAAAGCCAGTCCAGGTTCAGACAAATGTTCTAGTAACCAAAGTCAGCGAGGCATCCGTGCTCACCTTGATTGAACAAATGTGCACCCTGACTCCCCTTTGCCTTCGTGGGCCTAGGCTGGGGGGGAGCACTGCGCTGCCCCGTGGTCCAGGTGCAGACCTTCCTGCTGGCCTTCATCGCCGTTCAGTCCCTGTCTTCTCACCTCCTGGGACTTCTCCTTTGGTCCAGCAGCCCTTTTAACCTGCCCACAGACCACGCTGTCTCTCAGGAGCCTTGGCAGCCTCATTCCCTTTACAGCCTCTTTGCTGTAGCCTACCCAGCTCTGGGCCCTGCTTCTACCTAGGGTGACTAAATTGACTTTGCCTTCCTGCTTCATATATTCGTCTGCACCATTATTGCAGGTGTGTATATGGAATCCCAGGGCTGGACCGGCACTCCCTGGGTGTCCTGTATGGTCAGTCCCGTGGGTAGGGCAGGGACCTTACCCTGCAGGGGTGCCAAGATTGATGGCCCGGGCACCAGCACTCATGGCTCAGGCTCTGCAGGGGACACAGGGAGTGAGGAAATGTGGCACTGAGACTGCTCCAGAGGGAGGTCCAGAGCTGCAGGTGTAAAATAAACCTCAGAATTAAACTCCTGCCACCGCCGCCGCATGGTTCCTGGACGCTGGAGACTGCTGGTTCAAAGCCTGCAACTGCCTCCCGGGCTCGGTGTCTCTCAAATTCCTCCCACGGCGGTGATGAACCGGCCCTCTTCACTTCTAGACCCATCTTCCTTTGGTTTCCTGTCTGCCTGTTCTTTTCAATGTTGAACGAGAGAAAACGGCTCTGCCGAAGCCATTGCTTGGGAGGTGCCTGCCTTTGCTGCAATTGGTGGAGCATCCTTAAAACTGCAAAAAGCTGCCCTTCACAAGTCAGCCTGCCATGTCTCGCAAACACTGATGATCGCCTGGACGTGGACCTCTCTGACCACGCCCCCCTCAGCCTCCGCACCTGCACAGTTGCCATGTCGTGCTTCGTTGTGCAAAGTCTCCTGTCCCTTCTCCAAACACCAGGAAAAGCCCTGGAAACAGTAAGTCACTTGACAGCAAAACCTGACCTAAACTGACATGATTCCATGGATAGTCCTTATTTATCCCACGAAGTGTGAATATTCCCACCTTTTTACTCCAGAAATAGTCACGTGGATGATGCTGGGGCACCGTTCCTGGGAGTGTCGCGATACACAGCTTTTGTGTTCTGAATTCCAGAAACAGGTCTGGACCCAGAGACTTGGAATGTGGGACTGTGGGCCTGGATAAAACCAGAGGCTTGAGATGCTGTAGTCTCATTCCACGCAACTGGCAAGATAACTCCTGCCGTGAATTAACCCATGCCACAAGAAGTGAATGTATAGTATCCCACAACTTTGAAAATATCCAAACGCAATCAGTATACTAAGGGCTTCCTCATCCCCGAGAAGTCCACAGGACATGCATGAAGCCTAGAACAAGGTCCCCAAAGCAAAATGTAACTAACTGGGTGTCTTGCAGTCCCCAGGATTCATCTAGTCTGCATACCCTGACACTACCAGGTTTCTAGAAATCTAATGGTGATAAGATTTTAAATGTTTCCCGTATGTCAGGCACTGTTCTAATCACCTAATATGGATTATCTAATCAAATCCTACAACAACCCTTTGAGGCATAAAAGATCAATATTCTTTACAGATGAGGAAACTGAGGCCCAGGGAGGTTATGTGTATCCATTCGCATTCAGATGCCAAAAAATAAGCCTCTCTGGCTTTGAACGGAAATTAACAGAGAGGACTGGGAGTTTCCCCAGATCATTAGAGGGTCAGGATTTAGGCTCAGCCTCCAGGAATGACTCCCAACATGACACCGGGGGACCAGACTGCCAGGGTGGCTGCGTCCAAAGTCAGGAAAGCTGGAAATCGGGACCCCACTGTGGGAACTATGGACCTCAGAAACACCCACCTGAGCCACCGTCTAGGAACCAGGAGGGGTCACCGCCACTGGGGGCTTCAGAGTTGCAACTGCTACGGGGTGCTCTGCTTTTCAACACACCCACAAAGCCAGGACTGGTCTCCTTGCTTCTGCTGGGCAGGTAGACAGCAGAATCGACTGCCATATGGTGCCCACTCCCCTTACTTGCCTTCTTGTGTCTCAGACAAGCACGCCTGCTTGATAGAACCTAAAACATGTCTAGACCCCTGGTGGTGTAAGGGTGGATGCCATTTTAGCTTTCTCAACTTTGAAATGCCGGGAGGCACATCAGTGGAATGGATGCTGGTGGAGCCAATCCATGGCAACTTCTCCAAGATGGCACAGGTAGTGGTCGAACCAGATTTGAAGCCAGGCTGTCTGGCTCCAGAATCTAAGGTCTGTGAGTTCAACTGCTTCTCCTGCCCTATGAGCTCATGCCAGGGCTTGCTGGCCCCCCACAGCATGTTTTCCCCGCTCTTCCTTCAGGAGGTCTACAGCAGGTCCATGTGTCTGTATGGGACAAGGGGGCCTCTAGAGCTGGACTCTGAATTCCTCTGGGGTTGGAATGGATGCTCTTCAACTACCACATATCGTTTAGCTATTGACCCCACAGGGCTACACAACTAGCCCCCCCCCAAAACTCAGTGACCCAAGAAAATAAACATCTGCTATTGCTTATGGGGTCTGTAGGTTGACCGGTTCTTCTGGTCTCAGTTGGGTTCATTTGTACCTGTGTGGCCAGCTGCAGTCACTTAGGTGGCTCTGCTATCTTCTCTGGACTGTCTTGGACTTGGGTACGGCTGACGGGTATCTGCCTGGGTAGGCTGGTCTCTCATCCTCTAGTAAGCCCCACCAGCCTGTCCTTGCAGCAGTTTCCAAGAAGTGGGAGAGAAAGTGGAAATAAGCATGTACCCTTCCAGATCGAGTCACATGGTCATGCTTAAGGCCACAGTGTAAAGGGCACTACCAAGTCAAGGCAAAGGGCATGGATACAGAGAGGCCATTAGCGGGGGCCATCACTATAAGCATTCTACCTCATTGAGGGACCTAGGCACAGAATCAGCCTCTCAGACAAGCCCAGACATCTGTGTGCCTCAGAAGGCACTGCTTGGATGCAAGGCATGCAGGGCCAAACCCCTGGAGCCCACAGGATCAAGTCTAGTAAGAATCCAGCCTCTCAGGGCTGTCCAGGAAGGCTCTGTGTGAACTAATAATCTTTTCCTTTGGCTGGTTCGGTTCTGTGCTCAAGCCAGGCTCCGCGACTGTTCCAGAGACGCAGCCATTAAGTTGCAGGGCCTCTGCTTAAACGGAGCCACTTCTTAACAAAGACAGTCTTTTGACATCTCAAGCAGCATGTCTGCTCGCTCGCCAATTAAAACACTCCCGTCCTCCATGTGGCAAATACCAGGGAAAACAACTCTGCGATTCACAGCACAGGCGGGAAGAACATGAAGCAAGTTAATCATGCATCAGGCGCCGGCCTTGTATCCGGCTTTCATCTGGCGTCTCATTGAGACAGAACACGACTCTCCCAAGATTTCTCGGGTGGCGCGGCCACGCTGCCCAGGCAAGATGTGCCACTGGGCAGAAACGATTCACCCCCTCCACAAGATCATGTGAAGGGTCAGGGTTGTTTTTCCGTAGCTTAGATTTCGGCAGGCAGATCTTACGTTTTCTTAATTCATATTTAATAACCTGTCAGAGCTGTCCAGTGGCCGTGCTGCAGGGATAGAGCCAAGGCCAATGTTTCTTGTGCAGCCTGGATCCCTCGTTCCCCATCTCTGCAGAGCAGGAGGGGCTGCCCCCAAGAGAGGGTTCAATTAGCAGCTCTGATTTTGGAAGACCCTAAAGAAAGGGCATTTTTCCCTTTTTTTTTTTTAATTTGGACCCATTTCCCTTTGAAGCAAAGTTGAGTGGCCTTGCCTCAGGCCCCCAGTAAAAGCAGAGTGGAAGATTGTCTGGTTTCCTTCTTAAGAGATTAGTTTTAACTAAGTAAAAAAAAAAAAAATTAACAGCTTTAGTGAGATATAATTCACCCACTTAAGATGTACAGTTCAGTGGTTTCTAATGTGTTCACAGGTGTGTGCCGCCGTTGCCATGGTAAACATCAGAGCATTTCCATCACCTCAGAAAGAAGCCCACTCCCGTTAGTAGCCGCTCGAGGAAGCAGCCCTTCCCACCTGCGTCGGACCCCTGGCAACCACTCATCTACTTTCCCTGTAGACGTTCTGGTTCTGGACGGATCAAATGAATGGAATCATATAACATGTGGCCTGAAGTGAATGCATTCTTTCACTTAGCATAAACTGGGTACCTATTTCAAAGTTTAGTCTTTGAAGGCAGAGGAATGGGTTTGAGTCCTGGCTCCACAGCCCACCAGCTGTGCAGCTTTAGGCAAACGGCTCAACCTCTTTGTGCCTTCATTCGCCATCTTCATAGAAGGTGCATTCCTTTGCTCACTCCCATAGAGTTCACCGGTCAATACAGGGAAAGGCTTGGAGCTGCGCCTGCCTGGGACTCAGGGCTCAGTAAATGGGAGTTCTCACATCTTTCTCGTCCTGCTCTTCCCCGAAGGCCTTCCAAGCTTTGTTTGGGGTGGGGCTGCCTCTCCGTTTGTGTCCCTGCAGCCAACACTGCCACTGGCACAGCTCTTCCCACGGGGGCTGCACCCTGCGTGTGCCTCGCAAACTCTCACCCAAGGTGAGAGCCTCCCATTCCCCACCCCTTCTCTCCAGGCAGTCTTCTGGCCCCTCTGTGGAGTTCAGGTTCAAAATATAATAGTTCTGGGAATGCCACCTGGAGGGCCACAACTGGAAGGGTGACCGCCTGGCGGACAGCCGCCTAGTCTACCTGCACTATCGCCCACCCCTTGAAAGCCTCCATGTCTTTATTGTCAACTGGAGAGAGGATAAGGGTCATCGCAGCCCTCGTTGGTGAAAGGAGTCGCTCTTTCTTTGCCCTTATTAGCTGACGTGGGGTAATATATGAATATCATTAACTGTAAAAGTGGTGCAAACGTATTCAGAAAGGCCACAGGATACAATCAAGGGAGATGGTGCCCCTCCCCCTGCCGAGCGCTAGAGCTGCCCTTCAGTGTAACCACGGCGTTTATGCTGGGGCTGCGGTTTGTTTGTGCGTTTTTACGTCTTTTCCATGTCTGGGCTTGTCTCCTCTGAGAGACTGTGAACTTGTAAAGAACAAGAACCGTGCTGTCTCCTTTTATAAGAGGGTGCGTTTGATAAAAACTAAGTAAAAGTAAAATTTTTCAGTGTTCCTTATCTGTGCCCACCATGTGCTCTTATTGACATGAGGGTCAGGCATCTTGTCTGGCCAACACTGCCCGCCCCACTGAACCTGACCATGGCTGAGTCCTCATGCCCATCCAGCTGTGTGTCTTTTGCCCCCAGGATCACCTGTGCTGTGTACGGTGACAGGGAAATGCAGCTGTGGCCTACATGGGACTGAGAGGCACGATTTCTCTGAAGCTTCAGGATCTTGTTGGCTTATCATGTGTCTCCCATATTGAGACATTTCAGGGACACTATTAAAAAGCATTTTGCTGCATTTTCCTCTCTGCCATATGAGGATTCTGGGAAAAGGTCCCACCCTTTGCTCTAAACCTTTGCTTCTTGCAGACACTTGGAAGATGAAGGAAGAAGCATCTGTGTAGTTAGGCACTGCCGTGGCCTGACACGGGGCCACCATGTGTGATGGAGGTGGCTGATGTTTACCGCATGCTTGCCGTGTGCCAGGCCCTGTCCTGAGCACTCGAGTGTTACTGTTGCATCTCATCCTCATGAGAGCCCTGTGAAGGAGAGAGGCTCCCGGGCCAGTAAGGAAACTGGGGCACAGACAAGAAAAACGGCCTCAAAGTCCCACAGCTCATATGGTGGAGCCAGGAGCAAGCCCACACCAGCCACACCTGAAAACACAGAATGACAGCGTCATCCTCAAAGTGCCGTCCTGGTTGGAATGGTGCTTCCTGGTGGGCAAAGCACGCGGCTGCATTTTCTCAGCTGAGTCTCCTAAGCCTCTCTGTGAGATAAGGAGCTTGCCACCAGGGCCCAAGGCCCCAGGGGTGTAGGTCAAGGCCCTGGGTTCACCGAATCCTAATCTCTTGCATTTATCACTTCAGTCCTAACCTTTCAAAAAGAGGGGAAGGAACTGCTCATTAAATCTTCACGGCAGTCCCACAGAGTTCGAGCAGCAGCACCCCCAGAAAGGTCAGGAGAGATGCTTGGGGATTAAATAGGGTTGGAAACAGCATCTCCACCTTCCAGTGGTGTGGTCCACATTTAGGGGGCGGGGCACCTACTGCTTTCCATACTTGGTCTGCCACAGGAGGCCTATGAATATTTATGGAGAAAAATATATTTTTATTTTTCAAGTAAAAGTTAGCAAGCATTTCCTTCGATTTAGGGGAGTGCATAACACACCACACTTACACCAGCAGTGCCTGTGACTGTGTCACCAGTGGGAATCACGGGCATTTTCACTGTCATTTACACTCATCTCTCCTTTGAAATTATGGCAGCATAACCACGAGTCTAGACTTTGTTATTGAGTGTATTAATAAAGCACACTCACTACTGTATTGGCATTTTTGTTTTTTAATATTTTGATAACTGTGTTTAAATGCAATTGGTTTCTGTTATCATCCTACGTGCTTTATTGTATGCATGCGGAGGCATTATTCTGAAAAGGGGTCCACAGGCTTCCCCAGGCTCCCAAGGTGTCTGTGGTCCCTGGTGACCTTATGTTATTAACAGTTCCCAGGAAAGCCGCTGGGGGGGTTCCAGGATGGGAAATGCAGGGGCAGGTCACACACACACACACACACACACAGACACCCTCACGGGCAGGGAGAGCGCCCCTGCGGGTCCTGGCAGCCTGTGATGGATGCCTCCCCGAGTTCTGCTTCTCTGGGCACCCTGAGAAATGGAAACCAGCTCCCCTGACTCACGGCGAAGACACGGCTTCAATTAAACCAGAGAAACACAATTTATTACCAGCATATTTTCAGTTCCAGGCGATGCCTTGAAAAGGTCAGCTTATATGAATATTTAGAAAAAGCAAGATCATAAAATAAGAGAGACTTGGTATTTTGCTTCATTTTTTTTTTCTTTGACAAAATTCAGGCTCACTCTTAACAACGGGCAAATTCTAGCACTTTCTACTTGACCTGCATTTACTCTTTAAAAAGGAAGATGCTTTAGAACGGCGCTGGGGGAGAAGTTTTATGTTGGGGATTTTGTCCGTTTGAACCCAGAACAACGAGCCCCGTGCATGGGCCTGTGGCCCACTGGCTGGCTCATGTCCACGGAGAATGGTGCGGTAGGACATGGCCACCTTCACGGCCCTGTTCGGTGCCAGCTGTTCTGTGTTTGTCTCGGCTGATGGCTACTGTCTTCTTTCAGGGCTTTTAACCAGTGAGTCATCTTTTGAAAATACAAATTTGATGGAGTCAGTTCTTCCTTTAAAACCTCTACTGGCTCCCGCTTCCCAGAGGAGGAAGTACAAAATCCTTAACCTCACTCCCAGGCCCTCTCTGCTCTGCCTGCAGGCCTTTCTCTCTGGCCTCCTGTGTCAACCTCTTCCCACCCCCTAACCCTTCCCATCCCACTCACATAGTGGTGGAGAATCCCAGCATTATAGTATATTTATTCTTTATTTCATATAGTAATTGTTTTGAAAACAGCTTTATTTGTATACTTAGTAGGATGGATTTTATTTAAACCCTCAGGTTTTAAATTGGTCTATACATATACTTAATGTATATTCTTTACAAAATTTCTGGGTTTATTTTTGAAAAGATGTAGCTTATACATTTTAAAACCATTATTTATTCCGCTTTTTCTGTTTCTTTTTATAACCAGATCAAAAAACTGAATAATGATTTACTTTTTGGCACAATCTCTTACAAGAGGTAGGACGTGATATCTGCTAACCTCCACTTCCTGTGTTTTTCTGGTCCTCCCCCTCCCCAGGTCTCTTTCACAGTGAATGTGTTTGTTTAAATCCCACACAGTGAATGCTTCTTGGTGCCTACTGCCCACCAGACTCCATGCCAAGTAAATGCCAGGGGTAGAGTTTGGGGTGGACAGCCAGGCTACCTGTCCCTCAGTGCTCAGCATCCCATTGACGGAGCCTTTAGCTTATAGAGAGCCAAGGGTTTTACCCTAAGTTTGACAGCTTGTAGAAATGGGGGGCAGGGGGCGGCACATTTATCTCATTTCTCACGTCCCCACCCTGGGTTCAATCAGTTTGCAGTCTCTGGAGACCAACTTACTGTGAAGTAAACGATGCTGCCCTTCGATGCCTCCAGAAGAGTCTCCCTTCTTCGGTCTGGTTCCTTTGGGTAGAGTTGTCTTTAGTCTATTCGATAATCAGAAACAACGTTTTGGTTAACTTGGACCGCTTCTATAGCCCATGGCCTCTTGAGACACTCTGTAAAAAAGTTAAGTAAAGATACATTTTATAAATATATAATTACACACACACACGCCGTGTATGTAGTTCAGAGTTACATCTCAGGTCTGAAACAACGCTTCTCAACTTTAACCTGTTTTAACGTCAAAATGTTGATAGCCTTGCTTGGTATGGCTGGCTATTGGTATGGTCCACCGTGACTCTAATTGCCATCATTGATTTGTCTATCTGTTGTTAGTGAAGGCCTCTGTTAAAGAAAAAGAAAGAAAGAAATGAAAATCCAGTTAGCAGAAGATATTCTGATTATGTATTTTATTCACTTTTCTGTTCAGGGACATCCCATGAGGCCACACAAGTCTGCCATTGGGTGACACATCAGCAGAGGGCTGGTCCCCAGGTTTCCTAAACCAGAACATTCTGGCTAAGCGCGCTCTCAGCCAGACCAGAGGCAACGCACACTCTCTGGCTCATTTGTTAGCCACCGTTTTGTGCTGAATTTGTCCTCCCTAAATGTGTGTGTTGAAGCCTTACCCGAATTTGAGACGGGATCTGGAGACAGGGCCTTTAAAGAAGTGACTGCGGCTGAGTGAGGTCTGACAGGTGGACCCCCATCCAGTCTGCCTGGTGTCCTCATAGAAAGAGAAGAGTTAGACTCTCAGAGACACCAGGGTTGTGTGTGCACACGAAGGGAAGACCAGGCGAGAACACGGTAAGAAGGAGGCCCTCTGCAAGCCAAGGCGAGGGGCCCCCGGGGAAACCAAAACTGCTGACACCTTGATCTTGCACTTCCAGCCCTCAGAACTGGGAGACAGGAAGTCTCGGGTGTCTAAGCCACTCAGTCTGCTGTAGTGAGTTATGGCCACCGTAGCAGACTAACGGAGCCACCACCAAGCTCGTTTCCAAGGAGTCCTCTTCTGAGCAGATTCCCAAATGGTGACAGAAGTCAGCATCCTCTCCATTTTTGTAAAAGCAGAGGCGGGGACAGAGGGGCCCCCAGGCAGGGGAGGGTTCAGAGGGAGCCGCCTCCATGGGACCCCCTGCATGGTCCCCTTAGTGGCCAAGTGTCCATATAGCCATGCCAGTGACCCAGGACGGTGACGGTAGAAGTGTGTGGTCTAGAATCCTGGGAGCAGTGACTGGGGCTTTGTTCAGGAGTGTTCATTCTCTTGTCCATGAACCTTAACAAAGTGTCTGAGAACCACACCTGAAACACTTTCTCTAGTGAAGCCACGTGACACGTGCATCTAGCACCCACAAGTGAAGCCAGAAGTGTTCTCCCGCGCCAGCTCTGCGGGTTCCTGGCTATTTGTGCTCCTGTGTAAATGCTCACGTTGCATTTTCTGTTCCTGCCGCATTTAACGCTTCAGCCTACATGCAACTTTATCGCCACTTTGGGAATTTTGTACAACTTATTTATGAATATTAAGATTCTGGAGTCTTCCCCCCCACACACACACAAAAAAAAAGGAAGGTGGCTCCTTCTTGACTTTGAAATTTTCCCAGGATGGCAGGTTTAGAATAACCCTGCCTGAAGTTCAAGAACCTGCAGGGCTGGACGGCGGACGCTCCCAGGCTGGTGTGAAATGTGCTGACGGGCCCAGCTGAGACAGCACTGGGCAGAGGGAGGAGGGTGGCGGGGTCACTCTAGGTCATGCTCACGGCCCAGGAAGCCAGCCTGGCAGCTCCGGTGTCAGGCGCAGCTAGCTCGAGTCAAGTGCATTCCGAGGTCTGTTTGCCTTCCCCAGGTGTTTGCTGAGCCCCCTGGGTGCCTGGCTCTGTGCCTTCCTGCCCCAGGGGATAGAGTTGGAACAGGAGTGACAGAGGCAGGAGGAGGGCTGAGCAGGTCCTGCTCTGAGACAGTGCAGAGTACAAAGAAAGTGACCCTCATACAAACACAGGGACAAGTACTGCGTGATGTGTGACCAACGAGTGACCTCAGAGTGGGCTCTGAACGAGAAAATGGCCAGGCCTTTGGGAGCTGGAGTGGTTACAGCTATCTTTCCCTGGGGGTGGCGGGAGCATTGAGCCTTGAACTGCAGGGTCCTGAAGGCTTTGGCTGGGAGGAGGGACAGCCCAGGGTCACTAGTTCTCTCCTGCACCTCCTGCATTTCTCTCCTGTGGTTCCGTCACTCTAGGGGTTTTGGTGTGTTTCTGAGCTCCTTCCCCATCCAGGACCCCCATGGTGTGGTTGAGACTTCTTTGGACCCATGCAGTGCCCCCAGGGTCCCCGAGGTGGGGGTGTCGCTGGAACTCCCTGTTCTTCCTTAGGGCTGTCACAGTGTTGTGCCAGGGCCCAGCTAGGGTGGGACGGCCAGTGACTTTCCAAGTTCCAGCGCACCAGGAGCAAGGGCCCTGCAGGCAAAGGAAAGCCCCTCCTTGCCCAGAGTGAACTGTTGGCTAGGAATCCAAAGGGAATTCAAGGATTCCCACTTCTGGGGAAGAGTGTGAGGGTCAGCTCATGAATGACTGCCCCACGGGCTCCAGGGCCGGCCTGCAGGGGGCCACCGGCGTTGCCTTGGAGAGGACTTCAGGCACTCACTCAGCAGACACACAGAAGCTCATTTATTCAGCTTGCCCATGTACGCATTCATTGAACAAGTGCATATTGCGTGTCTGCTTTCTTCGTGGCACTGGTGCTCCAGACGAGAGCAGGGGTGGGCAAACACTTTCTGTAGAAAAGACATTTCAGGCCATATCGTCTGTGTTGCCACCCCTCCGCTCTCGCAGGGCAGGAGCAGCTGTAGACAATACACAAACGTGCACAGGTAGTGCTGCCAGTAAAACTTGAGTGGCAAACACAGGCATTGGGCTCGGTTTGGCCCACAGGCCATAGTGTGCTGGCCCCTGGACTGAAAACACAGAGGTAAAAAAAAGTAGACGAGGTCTCTGTCTATATGGAGTTCATGCTGTAGGCAAGGACAACAGAAATTCACGTGTAATCACAAACCAATTATAACTCTGAACACTGGCACTTGAAGGGAAGATTTATTCTCATAGCTCTATAAACGGGGGTGTATTACAGTCTCAGGTCAAGGGTGGCTTTCCTCGAGCCTTGATGCTTGACTCGGGCCCTGAATCAGCTTTAACCAGGTGGCAGGTTTGTACAGTTAGATGGTTAGTGGTGCTGTCCACTGAGACGGGAAGCACTGGAGGAGTCCCCGTTTCTTTGTGTTGTTGTATTTGGGTCAGAGGAAGGGGCACGATAGGTTGAGTCGCCTTTGAGATGTCAAATTAGAGGTGTCAGATAAGCAGGTGAAATGTACAGAGCTGGAGCTGAGAGGAAAGGCAGGGGCTGGACATAATGTGGGGCGTCAGCCGCACATGGAGGGTAAACAAAGCCCTGAGCATGAATGACATCATCTAGGGGAGAGAACTGAGTAAAAAGAGAGAGAAAGAGAGAGAAGAGGGCCTAGGAGCAAATCATCAAGGAGCTAGCTCTTCTATTTAATGGCCAGACAGAGGGGGGTCATCCTGCTACACAGATAGAGAAATAACAACCAGGGGAACAGGGAAACGTAGAGTTACTGTGTCATGGAAGCCAAGGGAGGAATGCTTTTCCAGCAAGGCTTGAGTTGAGCCCATACACACGGCACAGCGGGACTGACCACTGGTGCCCAATGGCCACGCCGGCTCGTCAGTGCATCCACAGTGGCTGCTCAGTGCCCGTGCCCTGCCAGCAGTGAAGCATCACGGTCATCGTCCCTGCTTTCAAAGGGTGGTCATCAGTGTTGGAGGCTTCTGGGCAAGCAGGCCAGAGGAGGAGCGGGGACATGCCATTGGATTTTGCAGCGTGGAGCTGATCGGTGACCTTAGCTGGAGAACTTGAGACAGAGCAGTGGGCTGAGGAGGCGATGGGAGGTGAGGAGGTAGACGGCAGCGGGGTGGTGAGGTGCAATTTTTGAAGGATGGGATGCAGCGCAGGTGAGTCAGGCAGGCAGAGGGGAAACTGGAAGGCGCCGAAATTTCTCTCTAAGGTGTTGAAATAATGAGAGAGACTTATTTGTTCAACATGCCTGTGTTCTTAGTCACTTAGACTCTTCCTGTGTCTCATTCACTTATCTTTCTGTGATCCAACATGCTTATCTCATCCTTGGGAGAGATAGTTACCATGTTCTGAGCCCTCAGGGTGTTTAAGTTTCTCCTTTACTTTTCAATAGGCATTTATTGAGCACTTACTATTTGCCAAGCACTGGACCCTGTCCAGTGATGTGGAAATGAATAAGTTAGCAGGTGAGTGCAGTGGTTACCAACCAGGGCTAATTTCATCCTTTTCCCTTCCCTAGGGGATGTTGGGCAATGTCTGGAGATATTCTTGGTCGTCATAAATTGGGGGTGGGAGAGAGAAGGGATGCTCCTGGCATTTAGTGGGTGGAGGCCAGGAATGCTGCCAAACATCTTACAATGCACAAGACTGGCCCCCGCAACAAAAAATTATCCAGTCCAAGACAGGAATAGGACAAGAAGTGCCTCAATAAATGCATACACCTACGATAACTGCAGGGGCTCAGTGGCAGGGCACCTGGGCGTGCACAGTGGAGCTGGCCAAGCAGAGACAAGGGCCAGGCAGGACGGGGAGGCGGCACCTGTGGAAAGGTGTAGAGGTACAAGGGAGCAGGGTGCACATTCAGAAGCTTCCAGTAGTTCAGAGCGGGGGCACCGTGGCCAGTAAGGGTAGAAGTCCCTTGAGTAGGGCTGGACCATAGACATCACGCCAAGTATTTTGGGTTGCATCTGTTCAGTGGGAAACCACTGAAGGATCCCAAGTTAGAGGAAACCAATGCACGTTTTAGGGAATAATTCTGGTGGCAGAAGACATCAAACAGTAATCGCTAACGTTTACTGAGAATACCACGTGTCAGGCACTTCTCTGAGTACTTTACTGAATTTTCTCATTTAACCTCCCGGTGACCCTATGGAGGAAGGGCTCTTGTTACCTCATCTTACAGCTGGGGAGACTGAGGCAGAGAAGTCACGAGGCTTGCTCAGGGTCACATGACTAGTAAGTGGGGGAGACCACCCGGTGGTTCTCTCCGTCCCTGCCTTTGCATCTGGGTTCTGCAGGGAGACTTGAGCCTCCGCGGGGCCTCAGTTTAAATTCCTGAGTTCTGGTGGGTCCCGCAGCTGCTCCAAAGGTTTCGTGCCTGCAGTTCGAGGACTGTGGCCCTGAGATAGCCAGTTTCGTTCTTTCTGACTGGAAGTTCTCACATAATTTTTCAGGCACTCAGTAGCAGCAGAAACGCCCCATTGAAAGTTAAACACTTGAAGAAAGTATGCTTGTGGGAAATCAAAACTGCTCTTCGTCGCCCAAGACCTTCGCATGGACCCCAGTAACCATGTGCGACCCCTCCAACAGGACACCCCACCCCACTGTCAGGTGCACCCCTTCTCCTCTACCTCTGGTGCAGGGAAATGTGGGTTTGCCCTCCCAGGGAAACGCAATGAGTGGGCCTCAGGGCCCAAAGCGACACCATCAGCCAGCGCAGACCCGTCTTCCCAGCATTGCAGTACAGGGACCCCTTCTCCCAGCAGGAAGACGGTCCCCTGTGGCGGCCTCTGGCACAGGACACACAGGAGCCCAGGGCCTGCCGCTGGGAGAGGCTGCTCCAGGCCAGAGTGGGGAGAGATTGTCGCTGCTCAGGGAGGCCAAGGGTGATAGGCTGAGGTGCGGCCAGAGGACGGACCCCACCCGGCACTTTTCAGCAGTGCTCATCCCATGTGCAAACAAGATTAGACACACATTTTCGTTTTTGTGTAAGCTTTTAAAGAAATGCGTCTTCCTTTTTTGGGCAGTGGCAGGGTTCCGGCAGTCTAGGAAAGGCAGCTTGTCTGTGACCTCAAGGGAGAACCCTCCTGAAGGGCAGGCGGGTGTCGTGGTGCCCCAGCATAACCTTCCACAGCTGGTGGTTTCTTTGAGGTTGGAGGGTGGTCTGTGAGCCCACAGCCCCAGACCATCCCCACCTGATAGAGGAGCGGCCTGAGGCCCAGCCATGGTCCATGGGGTACCCATGTTCAAATGCCCCTGTTTTTTTCTGGGTTTTGATTCTTCCTTGAAGGGTTCCGTGATAGGACAGACAATTCTCTTAGCTTCAGCTTTCCCGTCTTCAAAATGAAGGATCGTTGGACTAAAGACCTTCTAGTGTCCCTGGTGGCTTTGGCTTGTGGGTGAAACTTGCCTTTGGCCAGGATGGCAGCTGCCTACCTACCATGCTAAAAAAAACTAACATTATACCTAAATATAAAGCAGGCCCCCAAAGTGTTCCCAAAGAAAAGGTCTCCAAAAGAATTTTTGAGCCAACCTAAATATACAAAATTGTTTAGACTATAGAAGAAACTGTTGGCTTAAAATACTCAATTAATTGTTTTAGTTACACATCTTTAAAGTTGCAAAACATATAAAATGTGAATTTTAAACTACTACTTTTTCCACTTATATATTTTGCAGGTCATGACACGAACCTGTAATGTGCAGTTTTGATTCCTGTGCCTGTGCTTCACTCCCAGTGTATTTTTTTTATTACTAGAGCGGCTTTTTGACAGGTTTTTTCAGAGCAGATGATCCTCATTTCCATCCAAGTGTTCAAGGGATGGCACCTTTTGAATCCAGGGATTACACCTTCCTTTAAAATTTCATCCCAAGCTGGGGGCCTCAATTCTCATACATTGAGGCGGTTTTCGTTTTCCTGATAGGTGAACAGTCACATCTCTTGCAACAATTATCCAATGTTGGATTTCTTTTTTAAATGGCCTTTAAAGGTCTTATTCACAACAGTGTCTGAAATTATGAAGCCATAATCCCAAGAACAGTTACTACATCTGTATTAACAGAATTAGGTAGGAGAATGCAGAGTTATCACTTGATATATTGGACATATTGAAAATAAGGCAACACCCTTTTTTTTCTTAGGAATAATGGGAAATGAGGGGGAAAGATGCCACGTACTTGGGCATAGATACAAATTTTTAACTTATCAAATTCTATCAAACCCCACAGTTTGTTACCTTGTGCAGCTGATGGGGACCAGTGGCCATGAATGTAGGCACAGGTCTCTGTGGGGGTCAGACCCCAGAGGATGTGCTGGGTCTTCCAGGCCCCTCAATAGCTCTGGCCACTGCTTCTCCCCACTTGCCAGACACCAGGAATTCCCAGCCCCTTTTGGCCCCTTCTCTGCCAACCTGCCGCTGGGCTATTGTGCAGTTTAATGAGCGCGGAGCCGTCCGGAAGTATGCACTGTGCTGCACAAAGGGAAACAGTAACGTAATCAGAAATGATTATACCCCAGCAGTTCGGCACTATTGCTACTATTAATGTCCATTATCAGTGTATTACCTGAAATGTGTTTAACAGTCACAGTCGCTAATCAAGGTGCCTGTCCTGGAAAATGTGTATGCTCTCTGTTTGGATCACACTGTATACTGTGTTGTTACTGTTTTAATTTTTTTTTCAGATAATTGGAACCTGCTACTTTAAACTCTGAAAAGTAATGTAGCGGGTAAAGCCCTGAGAGGTTTCAAGCTTATGCTTCCATCAGGGAAATAATGCAATTTCCATGCGAAATGATTATAATATTACTCAGCGATTACATGGGGGTGGGGGTAGTCTGTTTTGGTTAGACGTTTGAAAGTGGCAAATTGAATTCCATCCAAGTAATCAGATGTTATGAGTTTCCAGCGCAATGTGTTGGACCGTGTTGGAGGCTCACCTCCCCAGAGCCCTCCCAGCCCAGGGTCCCCGGAGCCTTTGCTGACCGCGTGGGGCGGACCTGAAATGCCAGGGAGTTTGTGTCCCGGCAGCAGCCCTCAGCGGATGAGAGCAGGAGCTGCCTGACACGCCAGCTTCCTCACACTTCAGGTGGGATGACTCTGAGACGAGCCCTTCTTGGTCCACAGGTCCCAGTGGGACTGGCCCTGGTGTCCTCAGTGGTGACCTGCTCCTTTAGGGCAGTCTGTGTGGTGCTTCTTCACTTGCCTGATGGAGCTTTCTGGGGTCACACCCCAAATAAACCACTTGCCTGAAACCCTTGTCTGGGTTCTGCTTCAAAAGAGACACACACCTGGCCTCCCAACCACCCCGCCTTCCCATCCTCAGGGCACCCGGGGCCTCTGTGGGCCCCGCCATCTGTGCACAGCTCTAAGAAGTCTCAGTGTTTTCAGGCATCATCATCCTGAAAAATGAAAATCCTGAACTTTTTTTTTTTAATCAGGAAGGTAATGGGTATGATTTATTTCTCCCACCTCTTCTCTTAATTATTATTACCCCATTCAAGGGAGACAAGATGATTTAATCCGGGTTGTATTTAATATGCCCATGAAAAATGTCCTCATTCTGAACATGTATCTATGTGCTCTTAGATAATTTATATATAATTTTAATAGATTTGTCAACAGCAGCCCTTCCTCATCGCAACGGGCTGCTGGCAGACAGATCGCTTAATTTGCTCCTCAGTGTTATTTTTCATACATGGTTGCTGCGCGGCCGACAGATAGCAGATGATCCCATTACAAACACATTTGACACGGCATGTACTGTGGGGGTGAGCAAACTCAAGGTCTGCCACTGTGGCAGGCGCCGTGTGTCTCCGGCTCACTCCGAAGGGCGGGGTCCCAGAGACCAAGGCACCCCAACAGGCGCGGAGGCTGCAGGTGCTGGGGGGAGCCCCGCCCACCCGCCGCCTGGATGCTCTCAGGGTCCGGCCCCTTCCATGTCCTGCCCCTCTCTATGTGAGGATGCCCCGCCCACTCAGGCAGCACGGCTGGAGGCACAGGGGATCGATATCCCAAAAGCACCCATCAACTAAGGAGAGGGAGGGGTGGTGAATAAAACACCCCGCTTCCTTTCTCACCTCCCGCCGCAGGATTAAGCAGGATTAAGCCGCAGCTGCCCGTGGCGGCGTCCTACTCATTAATGCGCCCCTGATTGGCTTGCCTCCTGTCCTATCCCAAATCCCTCTCTCTTCACTGCTTCCTTGGATCAACCATTCACCGCCCCCAAATAAAAATGCTTTGCATCCAAATCCATGTTTTGGGTCGGCTTTGGAGGCAAAGCCATACTAAGACGCTGGCCCCTCTGAATGTGTCCGTATTGATCTTTCAGACGCTGGCATCCCCCAGAAATAGATGCAGCCCTGACATGGAGCCCCCTCTCCGCCGGCCACTGTGAAGTCCCGCCAGCATAGTTAACTCAGTGCTCACCTGTCTGCAGCCAGGGGCCGTCCTGTAAGTCCTGAGCAAGGGGGCGTCCCCAGAAGGAGCCACACATGTCCGTGTCTTTCCACAATGCCAGCTTTATTAGGGGAGACGTCCCCAATAAGCCAATATGTGTCTTTCCACAATGCCAGCTTTATTAGGGGAGACGTCCCCAATAAGCCAATAGAGTCACACACAGGACACACAAAGAGGGAGCGTTTGCATGATAGAAGTGAGCAGAGCAAGGGTCTGGCTCAGAGCCCTGGTCACTGGCACATCCACTGACGGAGAGGCTGGTATCGGTCTCAAGCCAGGTGGCGACACGCAGCTGGTGGAGTAGAAGTGCAGCCGGACTCCGAGCATGACACCTGGTGCAGCTGAGCTTGAGCACTGGGTGGCTGGAGCTCCAGGTTCTTATAGGGTGCAGGTCCCACTCATCTCAGTGTCCAGATGGAGTCCTTATCCAAGTGTCCACACTTGTGGTGTGGGGCATTCCAGGCCCCTCTTTAAGGGCGTTCCCGTTACACCCCATTGCCTCAGTCTTAGCATAGCTCTTGACATGACTGTCATGGCTGACAGTGACTCCATTTTGGGGTGTCAGCGGTGTCCAGGAAGTCTGCTCTGCTCTTGCTCTGTGCACTGTATCTGTGCCTGCGAGTGTGTGACGGGGCAGGTGCCAACTCTGCCAGCTCCTGGCGGACCTGAGCATCCATCTGAGACTGGCAGCGCTCCAGCCTCCTCCTAAGTTGGAGTGCAGACCAGAGACGCCCAGCGGGGTGGAGGGTGGGGTAGCTAGAAAAAGCCAGGAGTGCACCCTTTGGGGAAAGGGAGAGTACAGAAACCCCCTCTTTCAAAGACTAATGTGAGTGCGATGGACTCTTTGCACCATTTCCGTCCCCTTGGGGTGATGACAAGGCGGACACGTCATGCTCCCAAGGAAAGCGTTCTCTTGACAGAATCCTCACCGCACTGGCTTGTGACAGAGAGAACCACATCAACTTCTAAATTTTCTCAATGGAGTGAAACGTGTGTAATGTGTAATAAACTATAAATAAGCCTTTAAGAAGCATCTATATGTTTCTTTCTATCAACCTTTAGCTACATTCAAGCCAACTATAATTTTCTATGAATTCTAGGTGATTTGTAGCCTTTTTATTTGTGACTTCATCGCTAGATGTTTCATATAAAACTGAAGAGGGAAAAAACACTTAGTCCCACATGTAAAAGAAGCAGCAGACTGCTAAATGTGACCATGGGAGAGAAGCGGTGAATGGAGTGGGTTCAGAGGAAGGCTCCCCTTCCTGGGCAGGGGCCGGGTGGGTGGAGAGAAATCCGGTTGTGTGGTTGGTTACCTGTGTCCATTATCCATACGCTTCCACTGCGTTTTAAGGAGTCTATTAGTATTCAGAGGAATCTATAGGTATTTTTGTTATGGCTTTTTTTTTAATCTCTTAAACGTACATATAAATGAGTATGTATTATTTATAGATGTCTTTGGATTTCGAAACATCGAGCTTGAGAAGTAGCGGCGAGAAATATTTGATTTACTGCTGGCTGGAGAGGAGAGAAAAAATGGGGACTTTCTACAGGAAGGAAGGCTGGGCTGTGATAACTTGTTTAACCTTTCCAGGGACTTTCCGGGAATCTTCAGTTGCAGAGAGATGATTGGGTGAAAGACAGAACAGCAGCCAGGGGTCAGGACGCCAGCATTGTCACCCTCCTCTCCTGCTCCTCAGCTCTATGACCTTGAGCTTGTCACTCACCTTGCTTTACCTTCGGTTTCCTGCCTGTATTGGGACACCAGGCTGTGCCAGGCCGAGGCTCAGTGAACTGGTGCATTCATATCAACTGCTCTGGGCTCTGGCCCGGCTCCTGGGTTGCTGGGTTGGTGTGCAGCCGTGCGATGAGGTTGGTGGCCGTGGCGCTGTCCATTTTCTCAGACGCCATGGTACAATGAAGGCGCTTGCCTGCACACACTGGTAGAGATCAGGAAAACTGAATTAGCTTCTAACTCTATTTTCAGTTCCTAGGCTGTTTCTATATTGGCCAAGAAAAACAGAGAACTCACAGAAATTCCTGGGAATGACTGCTTTCTGCCTGAGTATGGGGAAACATGCTTGTCTGTGGTTTATTTTTAAATGGATAACTCATCATATCTGGGTAAAAAGTACTGTAATCTCCAAAGGCTTTTCTTTCACAATTTTTTTCTCTGAGAATATGGAACAGGCTCAGATCCATTCAAATAAAACAGCTTTTTACTGGGTGGGGAAGCAATGGGGAAGCAATGCCTCTCAGACTCTCTCAGGGGCGGGAAGGGGTTTTCAGCCACTGGCCTTGTAGGCTTGGGTTAAGAGGAGAGTGGGAAGAGGGAATGGAAGCCATACGGCACCTTCCCGCAGACCTGGAGCTTGGTTTGCCAATTGTGGGGGTGGTGGGGGGCAGAGGAAGAATGGTCAAGGCTGAAACTGTCCTCTTGCCTGGGCATGATGTCCTCTGTGCTGGAGGCTAAGATGGGGCTGCACCATGGTACTGGGCTGGGCCCTCCCGCAGATCACTCCTTCTTTCCACGGTTCTCACCGACCTCCGGGCCTCTAGTTGTGTTTGACTCCCCGGGACTCTAGACAAGTGTTGGTGAATATTCTAGCCTGGCCCCTGGAGTGTTGGAGAGCCAAGGCAGGAGACTTGTTCCCACTCGAGTCAGATGGTGAAGTGGGCAATGCCACTCTGGCCAACATGGGGCATCCAGAGATGCCCACCCCACACTGAGACCCGGAAGGTTCTGGGGAGGAGGAAGGGGAAGGAAACTGATACCCACCACTATCCAGCTTGGTAGCGGTGGCAGCTGGCCACAATTCAGGACGTCAGCGCCTGCCCACCCTGCCTCTCCTGGGGTCCGCACGGCACTCTAAAGGAAATGCAGAAACACTCCAAAGAGCCCACAGCACCAGCAAATGTGGAGCGTCCTCATGAAAAGCTTCAATTGATGGGTCTGAAGGAGAAGCAACATCTGGGAGGGAATTACTGCAATTTGAAAGGAGGGTGCAGGCCTGTTTGTAAGAGCAAAATCTGGAAGCAATGTCTGATTTTTTTAAGTGATTTATATTCCGCTCATGAAACTGTGGTGTGGACTTCCAGATGTTTGAAGCAACACTGTCAAAAATGAGTTGTCTTGTAGGCATTTTCCTCCCTTCAGCAGAGCCTTGCTGAGCATCTACTACGTGCCGGCTGCTGCACACTCTGTCAACACTTCAGTGCCACCATGGGCCTGGCAGGCTGTTGGGGCCACTGGCCCTCTTACAGTCTTCCTTCCAAACACGCAAGGGCCGCGCCAGCTCTGGCTCCGCCGAGAAGCCAGTCTGCAGTAACCAGGGTGTGGGGCGCCTGTGCTGGCCCCGTGTGGCGGGCTGAGCTGGGTGTGTCCTAGTTCATTTGACTGCTGAGGAGGAGTCTGCTGTGTGACAACCAAATGACTTTTTTTGGGAGAGGGATGTTGAGTTACAGCTTTTTTCTGGAATGTTTCGGTCTGGGTTTCTGGCAGAGTCTTAGCATAACTCAGGTTCCAGTCAACCTGCATTTTCCTCATTGGCCCATTCTCCGTGTCCAGAGGAGGTGAGAGTGGCCTGGTGACGGGCCACCAGAAGCCTCCATGGGTGGCATGCATGTCCTTATCTTGATATTCTCCAGCAATTTGCCTCACGAGTGTCTGTGCTCCAGAGAGTCGGGAAGAACTTCTGGAGAGGAGTAATCAGGAGGAAAAGGAGAGCAGGCGGGGGGAAGGTGGTGCAGGGGGGGCATGGTGGGGCATGGCCACTGAGGCAGAGGAAAGGGACCAGAGGTCCCGACAGCATGCAGGACTCGGGAAGAGGGAAGAATCCAGTCACCTGAGTTCTCTGGGGCCCATGTCATGGAGGGATTTGGGGCAGGAAGCGCTGTTACCCATACTGGGATGGAATACAGTCCCTCTGGCTGCAGAGGGGCCACTTGGGGGCTGCTGCTGTGGTCTGGGTGAGGGGTGGGGAGGCCTGGACCCAGACAGCATTAGTGCAGATTAGAGAGGAACATTCACCCTGCTCGCTGGTCTGAACAGTGCTGTGTCGTGGGAGTTGGAGCAGGGGAGGAATTGGAGGGTTAAGGACAGAGAGGTGACAGTGCTGTGCCCTTAGATAAGGTCCAGAAGTAGCAGACTTGGGGAAAGTCAATCAATTAAAGCATTGGGAGGGAAGTGTAGACTGATTCCTGAGCGGGGAAGGGTGCTGAAGCCCTTAGAGGTCACAAAACGGTTCATGACCCTCTGACACTCCCCATGACCCAACAAAATCTTACTCCTTAGCACTGGATTTCTCTCATTAGAAAAAAATTAAATTAAAATGTTCTCATAATCAACAAAAGAAACAAGCAAACAAAATACAACCAGAGACATTGAAATTAAGAACAATCTTGCCCTGGCTGGTGTGGCTCGGTGGATTGGGTGGCAGCCTATGAACCAAAGGCTCACCGGTTCAATTCCCAGTCAGGGCACATGCCTGGGTTGTGGGCCAGGTCCCCAATAGGGGGCGTGCAAGCAGCAACCACACATTGATGTTTCTCTCCTACTCCATCTCCCTCCCTTCCCCTCTCACTAAAAATAAAAAATAAAATCTCTAAAAAAAAAAAAAAAGAACAA
>VMDR010002702.1:0-85234 GCA_007922815.1 Macrotus californicus
TGCTTTGATTACTATGGCCTTGCAGTATACTGTGGTATCAAGTAGCATGATTCCTCCAACTCTTTTCTTTTTACCCAAGATTGCTATTACTATTCAGAGTCTGTTGTGGTTCCATATAAATTTTTGGAGTATTTTTCTCATTCTATGAAATATGCTAGAGAGGAATTGGTATCTTGAGAGGAATTATGTTGAATCTGTTGCTTTGAGTAATATGGACATTTTAATGATGTTAATTCTTCCTATCCAGGAACATGGTATATGCTTCCACTTATTAAATATCTTCTTCAATTTCTATTTTCAGTGTCTTATATTTTTCCATGAACAGGAGTTTTATATCCTTTGTTAAATTTATTTCTAGGTATTTTATTATTTTTGAAGCAACTGTGGATGAGATTGTTTTCTTAGTTTCCCTTTCTGAGAGTTCATTATTGGTATATAAAAATGTAACTGATCTCTGGATACTTATTTTGTGTCCCACTACTTTATTGAATTCTTATCAGTTCTAGTAGTTTTTTTGTGGAATCTTTAGGGTTCTCTACATACAGTATCATGTTATCTATAAATAATGACAGTCTCACTTCTTCCTTTCCAATTGGGATGCCTTTTATTTCTTCTTCTTGTCTGATAGCTGTGACTAGGACTTCTAGTACTATGTTGAATAAGAGGAGTAAAAGAAGACATCCCCGTCTTCTTCCTAATCTTAAGGGAAATGCTTGTAGTTTTTGCCCATTGAGTATGATGTTGGCTGTGAGTTTGTCATACATGGCCTTTATTATAATGTTAAAGTATGTTCTCTCTATTCCCACTTAGCTGAGAGTTTTATCATAAATAGGTGGCAGATTTTATCAAATGCTTTTTCTGAATCTATTGCTATAATGATGTAGTTTTTATCCTTCATTTTGTTTATGTAATGTGACACATTTATTGACTTGCATATATTGTATCAACTTTTCATTCCTAGAATAATTCCCACTTGACCATAGGTATTGCTGGATCCAGTATGCTAATATTTTGTTGAAGATTTTAGTATGCATGTCCATCAGGGATATTGGCCTACCATTTTCTTTCTTTGTAGTATCTGTATCTGGTTTTGGAATTAAGATATTGCTGGCCTCATAAAATGAGTTTGTGAGTCTTCCCACCTCTTGAATTTATGGAGTAGTTTGAAAAGGATAGGTGTTAGTTCTTTAAATATTTGGTAAAATTCACCTGTGAAGCCATCTAGTCCAGGACTTTCGTTTGTGAGGAGACATTTACTACTGCTTCAATTTCACTAGTTGTATTAAGATTCTCTGATTCTTCCTGATTCAGTTTGGGAAGACTCTGCACTTTCAGGAATTTATCCACTTCTCCCAAATTGTCCAATTTGTTGGCATATAGTTGTTCATAATATTTTCTTATAATTCTTTGTATTTCTTTGGTGTCAGCTATTACTTCTCTTTCATTTCTGATTTTATTTATTTGGGTCCTCTCCTTTTTTTTCTTGATGAGTCTGGTTAAAGGTTTGTCAATCTCATTTATCTTTTCAAAGAATCAGCTCTTGGTTTCATTGATCTTTTGTACTTTTTTCTAGTCTCTACTTTGTTTATTTCTTTATTATTTCCTTCTTTCTACTCACTTTGGGTGTTGTTTGTAGTTCTTTTTCAAGTTCCTTTAAGTGTAAAGTTAGACTGTTTGAGACCTTTTTTGTTTCTTGAGATAGGCCCGTAATGCTATGAACTTCCCTCTAGGACTATTTTTGCTCTGTCCCATAGATTTTGGGCTGTTGCGTTCTCATTTCAATTTGTTTCAAGATATCTTTTGATTTGTTCCTTTATCTCATTGTTAATCCATTCATTGTTTAATAACATGTTATTTAGCCTCCAGGTTTTTGTTTTTCAGTTTTTTTCTTGTGATTTATTTCTAAGTTTCATACCATTATTGTCACATAAGATGCTTGATATGATTTCAATCATTAAATTTATTAGGACTTGTTTTATGTCTTAACATATAGTCTATCCTAGAAAATTTTCCATGTGCACTTGAAGAGAATGTATGCTTTGGGGTGAAATGCTCTGAAGATATCAATTAAATTCATCTGATATAATGTGTCATATAAGGCCACCATTTCCTTGATTTTCTGTCTGCAAGACTCATCCATTGATGTCAATGGGGTGTTAAAACCCCCCACTATGACTGTATTACTGTCAATCTCTCCCTTTATGTCCAGCAAGATTTGCTTTACATATTTAGGTGCTCCTCTGTTGGGTGAATATATGCTTAAAAGGGTTATATCCTCTTGTTGGATTGCTCCCTTTATCACCTTGTTGTGTCCTTCTTTGTCTTTTACTATAGCCTTTGTTTTAAAGTCTATTTTGTCAGATATAAGTACTGCTCCATCAGTTGTTTCTCCTTTCCATTTGCATGAAATATCTTTTTCCATACCTTTACTTTTGCGTGTATCTTTCATTCTGAGGTGGGTCTCTTTCAGACAGCACATTAATGGGTCTGTTTTTTTCTTTTCCATTCAGCTACCTTATGTCTTTTGATTGGAGCATTTAAGCCTTTTACATTTAAAGTAATTACTGATCGGTACACAATGTCATTTTATTCTCTTAACTATGTTCCCCTCTCCTCCTTCTTCTTCAAGCAAGCCCTTTAACATTTCTCATAATGCTGCTTTGGTGGTAATAAACTCCTTTTGCTCTTTCTTGTCTGGGAAGATCTCAGTTTTTCCTTCAATTTTAAATGATAGCTTTGCTGCTTAAAGTAGTTTTGGCAGTAGGTCCTTGCTTTTCATCACTTTGAATATTCCATGCCAATCTTTTCTGGCCTGAAATGTTTCTGTTGAGAAATCAGCTGATAGTCTTATGGGAGTTCCCTGGTAGGTAACTGTCTTTTTCTTACAGCTTTTAAGATTCTGTCCTTTTCTTTAACTTTTGCCATTTTATTTATGATGTGTCTTGGTGTAGGTCTCTTTGGGTTCATCTTGATAAGAACTCTCTGACCTTCCTGAACTTGTGTTTTTCCTTCACAAGGTTAGGGAACTTTTTGGTCATTGTGTCTTCAAATAGGTTCTTGATCCCGTTCTCGTGTTGCCCCAAAGGTTCCTTAAACTATCCTCATTTTTTTTAAACTCTTTTCTTTTTGCTGCTCTGTGTTTTCTTCTACCTTGTCTTCCAAATTGCTGATTCAATCCTTTGCTTCATACAACCTACTGTTTATTCCTTCCAGTGTAGTCTTCATTTCAGATATTGTAGTTCTCATTTCTGAATGGTTCTTTTTTATGGTTTCTATGTCCTTTTTCATGTTATTGTAGTTCTCAGTAAGTTTCTTGAGCAATCTTATAATCACTTTTGAACTCTATATCTGATAAACTGCTTGCTTCTGTTTCATTTAGCTCTTTTTCTGGAGATTTCTCCTGTTCTTTCATTTAAGGATGTTTCTTTGTCTTAGCTATTTGGCTGTCTCTTGGTGTTTGTTTCTATGTATTAGGTAGATCTGCTATGACTCCCAGTCTTGTCAGAGTGGCCTTATGTAGTAGGTGACCTGAAAGACCCAGTGATGCAGTCTCCTTGATCACCAGAGCTGGGTGCTCCAGAAATGTCCTTTGTATGGGTTATGTGGGCCTTCCTGTTGTAATTGAGTCTTGACTGCTATTGGCCCGTTTGTGCATTGGGTCAATCCTCAAACTGACTGTGAGAATCAACCCCAACCACAGTGTATCAGCTGCTGTGGAAGTGCTGACCACACTAAGCCAAATTCACCTCAGCAGGGTCTGATGCCTGCCGTGATCTCCCTTTAGAGATGCTGCTTGTGAAACTTCTTGGATCCTGCTCTGATGTTGTCTGAAGCTGGCCACTGGGTGTGTTGTTCCTGGGGCCTCTTGGGAGGGACTCTGGTGCTGGACAATGTCAAATGCTGTCTATGACTGGCCCTGGACAACCTGTTTGGAGGTACAAAGTGATCCACAGTTTTTGGCTGTAGAGTTTGCTGGGCCTATTTGTGCATTAGAAGGTCTAAGCTGTGCACCAAAACTGTCTTTTACCAGTCCCAAGCCCAGGGGCACATCACAAAAGTCCCAAAGTCCCCCAAGACCTGCCTCCACCTGCAGGCTGCCCGTTAGGCTCAGTTGCTGAACGCACCTCTGGTGATACTCAAGTTGCATAGATAGGTTCTCAGTGAGTCACAAGGCAGAAGTGAGTGGTATGCACCAGACTGATAACAGATTCAAACTCAGTGCCAGTGCTGGGTCTGAGGCCACTCAGTAAATGTCCCAGGGTATACCAAGTCTAGCTGCCACCTGCTGGGTGCTTGCACACTTTTGTGATGGAGTGGGGTCTCAGGGAGTCATCACAGTGAGGCCAACAGAGTTTATCAGGCCCAAACAGACCAAGATTTGGTCAATGAAGGGAGGGCTCTACTCTGGTCTGGTGTGGAAAGCAAAAAAATGGCCCCTGTTCTACAGCTAGTACGTTAGGGCTGATAAGTGGCAGAGTTTAGAACAAAACCCAGATCTGTTACTGCCAAGCACATGCTGTTAACTGCTACACTCTTCTGCCTTTCAGTATCTGCCCAAGTAAGTCCCACTAATAAATCTTGATGCTAATCACAGTTCATTTAAACACAGTAATAAAAAGTATTCTATAGATTCAAAGATTTCAAGGTTCATTAAAATAAAATCTGATATCTATATTATTGGACCATAACTACAAATTGAAAATGAAAAAATTACTTACTTGCACAATTTGCCTTCTGCCATGTGGAATTAAAAAACTCAGACAGAATCAGAACTATTTGTATCCTATCTGCCATTAAGAGACTTCTGGCACAGCTATGACTCTCGGAAGTATTCTGTAACCAAAGAAAGAAAAAAGAAAAATGCAACCGAGTATTTGTAAGAGTCCCAAACAACTTGAGACAAAAAGAACTTTTTGAGATAGTTAAATATTTACTCTAAGCATTTTAACATTGTTTGAAGTATTCAAATAATGATTTCATTAATAACAATTGTAATAAAACAGTAGTAGCTAATATTTATTGATACCAAGTTCATCTGCAAGGGAAGAAAATCTTTGCTTCTTAAGTAAGTGTCTGCTCTTATAGTGCAATCTCAACAACTTAGGCCCAAACTATGTGCATGTCATATTTCTTACTTTTTGTGCATAGGAAAAATTATGGAAAGCTATTCACAAAATGCAGCGGTGGTTATATGTAAATAAGGAAATACGTTGATTTTTATTTTATTTTGCGTCTTTAACGCTAAATTTTTCTACAACGAACATATATTATTTACATGATTTTTTTTTAATTTGGTGGATAAATGATCACAAAACATTCAACTTTATCTTTTAGGTAATTTTTGGTACATATCCGGTTTGTACCTGGATATAAGAATATGCTTTCCACAGATCATTTTAATAATGAAACTCAAACTATGCAAATAATAAGTCCAAGTTTCTAAATTATTTGGTCTTTATATATTTCCTTTCCCTTTTGCCCCAAGTGAGGAACTAAGTCCTGATGACCCTTCATTCTTTCAAAGTTAATTAAGTCCTACTACTTACCAGGCACAGTAAGAATCCTGGTGTTTTGAGGATACAAAAATGTAAAAGGGAATGCCATCAACACTGGGACTTCAAGAACCTCCCCAGACACATAAACATAAAGAATAGTGTGATGAGTAATAAAAGAGAAAGACTAACGGCTATAGAAAAGAACTGATCAGCCATATGGGGTTAAAAAAAAAGGAGGGAAGGAGGGCTTAACAGTAGAATTCTTGCTCTGAAATATCTCTGATGTTCATTTTAGAATGGTTACCCTCTCTGTGGCTTAGTTTTGTCATCTCATTAAAGGACAACATAATCAACAAAAGAAAAAAGCAAACAAAATATAACCAGAAACACTGAAATTAAGAACAATCTAACAGCCCTGGCTGGTGTGGCTCAGTGGATGAGCGCTGGCCTACGAATCAAAGAGTCCCGGTTCGATTCCCAGTCAGGGCACATGCCTGGGTTGCAGGCCAGGTCCCCAGTAGGGAGCACATGAGCGACAACCACACATTGATGTTTCTCTCCCTCTCTTTCTCCCCCCCTTCCCCTCTCTCTAAAAATAAATAAATAAAATCTTTAAAAAAAAAAAAAGAAAAATATAACAACAACCAGAGGGGAGGGGGGAAGGGGGAGGGGACAGTGCAGGGAAGGGTTTGCAGGAACCACTATAAAGGACACATGGACATAACCAAGGGGGAGGGTAGGAGCAAGGGAGGGAGGTGGGATTGGCTGGGGCGGGGGGAGGGAAATGCAGACAACTGTAATTGAACATCAATAAAGTAATAAAATCTTTAAAAAATAAAATAAAGGACACATCCAAATGAGTATTTACTTTTAAAACAGTGAATTAAACAAAGCATTTTGAAAGCTCCTTTCCTGAAATTGCTTTCAGAGCAATATGAGCCACAGCAGAAAATTTTCATCATCACTTCTTGAACATTAGAGCATAATAGCCTAAGGAGTCAGACAAGCCTCATTAACTAGCTGGCCATCTTGGGAAGCTAAGGTGACCTCTCTGAGGTTCAGTTTCATAGTCACAGGTCCTGCAAAACAAAATCACTTAGCACAATGTCTGGCACCTAGTAGGTAACTGATATATGCTGTTTCACCTAGCTATCTTGCTGCCAACCTGAAGTGCTCTAAGTGGGTATTGCAGGTTAAGTGTAATCAGTTACATGAGTTGAATCTTCCTAAGCAGATGACTAGCTATTTTTAAAAAATCAATGCAGCTTAGTCTGTATGAGTGGTTGCTGTGTGGAACAGTTCAATTGAGGACGACTTCAGTGTAGTTGGGAGAAATTAGGAAGAGTTCATAGAGGAAGTGAGGTTTGAATTAAGCCCTATACTGAGAAAGAGAAGAGGAATGATTACCTAGTATTCAGGGAGTATTCAGTAGGCTAATATAGCTAGAATAGAGTGTACCTCTGTGAAAGTAGAGGCATTAGAGGGACAATTTCAGGGCAAGGTTATTAAGAGTCTTTAGTGTCACAAGATTCAGACAGTGGGGAAGTTTCTAATTTTTTTAATCCTCAACCAAGGACATGCTTATTGATTTTAGAGAGAGAAGGGAGGGAGAGAAACATTGATAGGTTGCCTCTCATATGTACCCCAACTGGAGACCGAACCTGCAACACAGGCCTGTTCCCTGACCAGGAACTGAACCTGTGACCTTTTGGTTTACAGGACCATGCTCCAATCAACTGAGTCACACCAGCCAGGGTGACAGGGGGAAACTTATAAAGATTTTCAAGGAGAGTGACATAAAAAGCAGAGTTTGGTGAACACAGGTCTCTAGGTTACAATATATAGGGTAAGGAGGCAGAGAGACTAATTCGCCCATTTCCATAATTAAAGTATGATATAAAGATGGTGGCAACTGTGGAAATGGAAGGGAAGAGATGAATAATCCCAATGATCATGTACTTGTTGAGTACCTGATGGTTCCAAATGTTTCAAATGTGTGACTCATTTAATCCTTGTAACAACGCTCTGAAATAGATAGTAGTATCCTTCTGGATTTGAACCCAACCTCTTCCACTGCATGGCTTTGGATAATTTACTTAATCACTCTGCAGCTTAGTTTGTTAAAACATCGTATCCATCTGTGTATGCCTAGGTTCCTTATCTGGACAGCAGTTCCTTCAGGACAGAAACTTTCTATCATATCTTTGTGTTCCCAACACCTAGGATGTGATCAAAATACACTGGCTATTGGTTTATACTTAAATTCTTAATACTCAAATATTCACAACCAAGTTGCAGAACCCTAACCACAATCACCCAACCATCCACTTTCATCATGTCGGCATGGCAAAAAAGCAAACAACCAAGCAGACTATTTCTACAATAAATCCATAATCCCAAACTATACTCCTCACTTTCCTGTCGGCTCATTCTCCCCTCTTTAAAAACCACTATTCCAATCTTCCTACTCTCCCTGAAACTCCAACATCCCTCTCACCCTTTACTCTAAAGAGAATATCTGGCCTTCCAGTTGACAAAGAAAAGAGAAGCTATCAAGTGAAACTCTGAGCTAACTACCTCTACACTCAACCTCTCCCTCTACCTTCCTGTTACAGCGCAGAAAGTCAAAGGCTCATCTCTGTGTGAGTGCCCTAGACTCCCATCTGCCCTGTCTTCTCAGGAAAACTGACCTTGTTTACTCTTTCCACTCTCTCCTGTATCTTCACCTTCTCTATAGGATCCTTCCCAGGAGCATTTAAACATGTTCAGGTCTCACCATCTTAACAAAGGAAATAGGGGACAAGAGACAGAGAAAGGAGGGACAAAACAACAGTAAGAAATTAAAGAAAATGGCTGAGTCCCACATTCCTCTGTAGTGATCTACTGCTCCTTTTTAAGGCCAAATTCTTCAACAGTTGTATAGATTCACTCTTCCCACTTCTTCACCTTCCACTCACTATTTAACCCACTTTAATCTTGCTCTCACCCAAGCACTCCATCAAAATTACTCTTGTTGTGGCACCAATAATGATAATGTTGACAGATGCATTTCCAGTCCTCATACCAGGATTTGACACAAATAACCAACCCTTCCCTTTTCCTTTATTTACAGGATACCACACACGGCTAATTTCTCTTCATCTCTGACTCTTCTTTTTCAGTCTCCTTTGAAACTTTATTCTCTACCCAAGTCTTAAACTCTTAGCATGCCTTACTCATTTACCAAGTATACTCATCATGCCATGGTTTCAAACACTACTTTTAAGCTGACTACTCCCAAGCATATGATCTCAAATCCAGATCTCTAGACATATGTATGCTACCACATATACATTATCTCCATTTTATGTATCATAAACACCTCAAAATCAAGTTCATGATATTACCCCCCCACCAAAAGCTTCCTCCCCCCCATTTGGGTAAATGGCAACCTTACTCACTAAGTTGTTCTTATTAAAACACGGGAAATCACTATTTCTTTTCCTTCACTCTCCACATTCAATTAATTACCAAGTCTTACCAATTTTATCTCCTAAGTATCTCTGAAATCTACCCTTTTCTTGCCATTACAATGGCCCCTGTGTAGCCTAGCCACCACCATTTCTCTTTCACTGCAAGAGTCTCATTTCACCTCTCTACACCTGCTCTTCCTCTACCCTCACCAGTCCCTGTCCCTTCCATTTTCTCTCACGTAGCCAGCCAGGTGGCCTTTTAAAGCACATATCTGACCATGTCATTCTGCAGAATTATAACTTTCAGGAACATTGCACTGCTTTACAATCAAAGTCTAAAACCCTCAGCACACCCTACAAGGCCCACATGACCACACACCTGCCTATTTCTCCAGGCTCAGCTCCCTAGTCTTCTGGCTCATGGTGCTTTGAGTTCTTTCTAGTCCTCACACACACTAGACTCCCATCTCAGTCTTCACATCTGCTATTTCTTTATAATGTGTATCTTCTCTCCCCTATTGCACATCCTCTAAAATTTTAGGGATCAGCTTTAATCACTGTCCACTCTATCTCTCCCCAGCACCAGTGAAGATCAGTACCCTGTTACATGCGTTAGTAACATCGGAGGTTTTATCCTGCACACTTATCACACATGAACTAAGTAATTACTTGTCTAGTATGTTTAATGTTTGTTTTCCCTATCACACTACAAGCTCTACTCATTCACAGCTACATTCCTAGTAGCTACCATTAGTCAACACATAATAGGCACTCATTAATTTTTTGAATGAATACATAAGAAGCATTACATTTTCTGATTTCTAATGAAAGACACAGATTATTGTTATGCTATGTTCCAATTCTGTCTATATTCCTAAGAATTTACTTATTAACCTACACTAAAAGTGTGTTGAACACTTCTAGGTACATACCCTAATCACTAGCACCTTCATAAGTAAATATATATACATATGCATATGTCTATCTATATAAATTTTAAACAAACCAAGTCGAATAAGATAGAGCTTAGCAATTCAGAATTTATGGGGCCAAAGCATCCTGGCAACCACTCTGATAATGCTGAACAGCTCAGTGACACCACATCCCCATCAGTTTAAACCAAAAGAAGACAGTATAACTAAAGAAGGGGGAATCCATCAGTTCTACCTTCAAGATTAACAAATCACTGTATTCTTTACCTTAAGATAATAAAACTATAGGTGACCCTTGTCCCAGTAATTCAAAGAGGAAGTAACAAGAAAACAGAATTTTCACTGTATAATTCTGTTATGGCTAAATGGATTAACTTGCTGTACCAGAGAAATGGCCTGCTAACTTCTACCTTTGATTCTTTTTCTCATTGTTACACTCCTCTCTTCTGTCAATCAAGCTGTGGACATGGACTGACTCTAAACAGGTGAGAAAGTATGTTTTGTTCAAAATTCAGCTTGTAGATTTTCTTCGATTAACCCCATTTGGCTCCTCTTTTTAATCCAGCTTATCCTTCACCCTTTTACTCTAAATTGCTACTGTATAATTTATACATTAATACTGATGTTTTTTCCTATTTTATTTTTCTCAATATAGGTGTATTTCCCCAACTACACTAACAGTTTGAGGCCTGAACCTAATCTTCCTTTTTCCTTCTACACCCTTTTACCAGCCCAACATTTACGACTAGCATGTGCTTACTGATTAAACTAATGTAAATGAAAGACCAAGTCTATGTGAGGCAAAGAAAATACACTGCTCTGGAGAAAGAGAACATTCCAGCCCCAAACACAAAAAACAACTTGATTCCTGCAAGTTCACTCCTAAGAAATTCAGAACACATTTTTCCATATATTCATTATTATACATTATGGTTCAATACCCAAACCAATTCAAAAAATGCCTATTAAATCCATGAAGTACCTCAGAACTATAGAAATCATACTTCTGAGCTAATATACCACATCCAGCTCTAAGGAAAGGAAGGGAAAGAGACCAAAGTCTAGAATGAGTTAGAGAAAAAGTGCAGATTGGGGAAAGGGTTTTTCTGCCTCTTTCCATCTCTTTGTACCTCTTTGTACTCGCTTCTCTCACACAAGGGTGAGGAGAGCCCGGCCCCAGATCACTGGTAGAGTCTGAGAGGCACAGGAGAAGGAAGCTTCTGCACTCTCACTCTAGGAAGGGGAATTCGTGTGGAAATTTCTACAGAGATTGGGTAATGTCCATAATCACCCAAGAGTGTGAAATAATTTTTTAACTTCTTAATTCCACAGTATCTACACAAGTGAGAAAAGCTCTTGCTGCCTCAAAAAACCCAAGCTTTGCATCATAATCACAGTCATTCTGGCCACAAACCACTCACCTTTGCTCAAAACAGAACATGATGCCATTTAATACCCTGCTATAGGTGACAGGGACAAGTTGTGGGGGCTTTATTTTTAAACATAGTGAGGTGTGTGTGTGTGTATCCCTTGCTATACTCAATAGAATTATGCCTGAAAAATATTGCACGTAAGCCTACACTTACTTAAACTACATTGAAAACTAGCTCTTTACAGAAAGACTGACCATAGGAATCATTTGATGCAAATAAATCCCTTCTTTATGTAAAAAAATAGGTTTATATTAAGTAATTCAGGCTGACCTAAAGCAAGATTTAACTACATACAAGTCTGTATTTTGTCCAACCATGATTTTTAAAATGAGACTGCTTGTGCTCTCAACACAAGAGAAACTTCCCCACTCCACAATCCCAAAGTTATTCATGTTTTCCTTAATAACACTAATCTGGCCCAACCCTCGTGACTCCCACCAAACCTAGACTATTCCTTTCCTATTCTAGACCCTGTAAGATTCCTAGGAGCAGGAACATATTTTTTTAAAGTCCCTCATGGCACCTACCACATGACCAGAACAGCTCTAAGGGTGCCAAGAATGGGGCGGGGGGGGGGGGCGTGACGGGTCAATTTACTATTTCCTAACATTTAGCTCCCATTTACTAAGAACCATTACTATGTGCCAATTTTCTAAGAGTTCCTTTTATCCCCATCTTACAGGTGAGAAAACAAGCACAAGATACGCAACCTGCTGAGAGTACAGTGAAAATAGGAAATTAAGGCTAAAATAATCCAAGGTCAAACTTCTATAAAGCGGTGGATCTGAACATTTCTGGATACAAAGCTCAAGGTCCTAACCACTACCACACTACAGCTTCCCCACTCTACCTGGAATTTCAGGAAAGGGTCCTTCCTGGGAACTCCAGGTGGAAGCAGGACGAAGCTGTGGTGGAGTTTGGGGAAGGAAGTTAAAGTGGGGAAGGAAAGAAAAGGTAGGGTTAAGGATGGAGAAGCCCCAAGAAAACTAGTCATCATCTATCTGCAAAGAGTATGAACTAAGAGGATGTCCGACAGCGCCACAAAGGCAAAAATTCAAACCCTAAGTCCTATAATGCACTTTTTGATGCTCAAACTCTACAGTCCTCGCCCAACCCCTTTTTCTTACAGATGGGGAAACAGCTCCACCGCGAGTTAACCACGATTACATACTCCCCCCTTCCCAGCCCTCCACGCCAGAGGTGCCGGGTGTGCTCCACTACCCACCTGCACTGCTCGGCTGATGTTGTCCATCTTGCTGGCGACCTGTTGGAACAGAGGGTAGCAGGTCTGACACAGGCGCACCGGCCGAGCGCCGCGCACCAGACACCCGGTCAGCTCTGCGCTGCTGTTGGCAAAGTCCAGCAACAGCTCCCGGCACTCAGGATCCAGATCCGGCAGGTCTGGGGGTAGAGACTGTGGCCCTAGCCTTCCTCCCTGCAGGAGGGTCAGAGACAAGTCCTCCGCCATCAGCAACTGCCGCTCCGACAGGAGGTCGTACAAGACCCTGTGGGGGGTGCCCAAGGCGAGCGTGCCCAGAGCCAGCCCCGACCACAGCAAGGGCACCAGCAGTAGCCGCGTCAGTAGCAACGACCCCCGCCGCGCGACTGTCGCGTCAGAATCCATTGCGGGGGGCGCACAGCCGAGAGCGCTCACCACCACCTCCCTAACACAAGCCAGTGCGCCGACCACCGCCGCTTCCGGCTTCCTCGAAAGTGCAGGCCGCAAGTGCGGTCACGAGGTGCGCGCGTCATTGCCCCGCCCCCGGCGCGCGGCGCCCCGCCCCATTGGCTACCTAGAGCCTGTCAAAGCCCGCGGGCCGGCGCGCGTGCGGGAGTGCGCACAATTGAGCGGCCTAGCGCCCACCACCCGCATCAGGCGGCTGGCAGAGGGGCGCGCAAGATGCGGGGTGGTGCCTGGCTGTGGGCCACCTAACGGAGCCTCCCCTGCCCTGTGAAGACAGGCGTCCACACTTCGAACAATGAAATTTCCGGGGTATTGGCCCTCGATCGCCCGCCGCTTTGGAAATTCCCTGCGCTCTGTAAGTCACGCCGCAGAAAGATGGACTTGTGGGAATTACCAGTGAGCTCCCTAAAACCGCTGGCAGGGCCTTTGCAGATTTTTTTTGCTTGGTGTCTCTTAACATAATTTTACCGTCATCCTGTTCGGAAAGAGTAAAAACGCCTGTTGATGATTTTTGGTAGTGGAGTCTAGTAGGGCTTCCAAGCTTAAGGGAAAAAAAAACAGAAAACACGGACCTGCAAGAGCCGCCGCTGCCAGCGACATGTTCAAGGCAATTCAGAGATCCCTGGGACCGGCCAGCCTAGTATGCTCACCACAGTCTGGGCATCACAGAAGGACTCCACAAAACTTGTGTAAACGTTAATGAGCTTTCACTCTACTTCGTTCCTAAACATGTGGAAGAGCCAAGGACTCGAAGAAAGCATCTCACGTCTCCGACAGTATTGCGAGCCATTTAAAAGTTGGTGTCAGAAACCGTACTCCCAAACTGAGCCCAAGATGCAAAGTTTGGTTCAGTGATGGTTATACAGCTGTGAATATCGCCCAAATGTACCTCCTGGATTTTCCCCACGAGTTGGTGTTACTGGTTTTGCTGGAGTTGCTGGACTCCTTTTGGCTAGAGGTTCAAAACAAAGAAGCTGATGGATCCTGGTTTCGTGGGATTAGCCGCCTCTCCTTATTATCCACAACAAGCCATCGCGTTGGGCTAGGTCAGTGGAAAGAAGTTATGACTGGGGTTTACCAGGATGTGTAGTTGTAAAAGATTTGTGGAAGGAGAACTTTCAAAGGCCAGGTTATGTGAAGAATCCACCTGGAAATAAGTAGAATACCCCACGCTTTGTCCATTTTAATCATTTATAGGTGAACTTTGGAAACTCGATACAATAAACCAGTATTTCTACAGAAAAATGGCAGAGAAGTCAGTGTTGAATGTAGTAAACTGGTTCTCCTCTTTAGGAAAAAAACACTCTATCTACATCAATGCCACATCTATAGAAAGATTCTGTATCTGCTTTGTCTAATACAGTAGCCACATGTGGCTGATGAGCACTTGTAATATGGCTACTGCTACCAAGAGACTAAATGTTTAATTTTATTTAATTAACTGTACATAACCCCATCTGGCTAGTGATGCTGTGTTGGACAGCGCAGGAATAAGTTCTCTCACTCTGTAGCCTGATCCAAGGGTAGCTAACCTCCAGGTTAGGGGTTCCAGGGGTACAGCCCAAATTTGCATGCAGCGCAAAAACCTGGAAAATTCATTCACCTTTAAGCTCCCATCCAGTTTCTGATACACTCAAGGCAATTGTAGGGGACACTCTCACAGACATCCTGATACCACTACTGGGCTGTAAAAAGATTTTAAGCTACTGACCTGGAAAACCGTCCTCTGACAAGTTGGGTAGAAAATTATTTCTCAGCTGTTTTGTGTCACCCAGTTTTTATTTTTGCCTTGTAAATTGAAGAGTTACTATACTTTTATTCAGCTTATGGTGCTAATTTATGTTTCTGAGGGGCCTTAGAGTTACTTTTTTTGTCCAATCTGTTTGGATATTGTTTTGAGTTCCTAAATTTGCTTGTGATGGCTACGTTTTGTTTCATTTTTGTTACCAAAAAACTGAATTTGATGCTCAAATTGTCCCAGATTTGGCCAGTGGGAACCTATTCAAGCTGGTTTCTGTATGTTCTTTTTATGTCCCCATCATTCTTCAAGCACATCTTTACTTTCTGGCACAAGATGACTCAGGCTAAACTTGCACTTTTCCTGTCCCAGTGGTGGAGTCAGCTATTTCTCTGAGGATTCCTGGTTTTCTGTTTGTTTTTTAATGAAGAATGATATTAAGAAGCCACCATCTGGGCACTATGTATGGACATTATTAGGGTGCCTCTGCTACTAAGCTTTCTCAGTGGACAGAGCCAAGGCAAATACACACAAAAAAATACATGTGGATGTGTGTACATATACATAAGTATGTACACATTTGCATTTATTTTTATATCTATGTATTTCCAGTCACTGTCATTGCTAGTTCTGACCTAACTAGCAATAATTACAGAGTTCATTCTACTTTTCTCCCTTTTCATATTTGTAACTCCTTTCTCCAACGGTGGAAAAACCAGATTCCCATTATTCTAAATACATAGACTTGTTTGATCAACCCCTCTGATTGTAAGCAAACTCCCAGTCACTGCTATCCCCTCCTCTCTATGGAAACCCTTCTTACCTCACTCAGGATGCTCGCCCACCCCCACCAAGATCCTCCTCTTGTTTTGTAGATGCTACAGCTTCTTTGTACATCTTTCTTCTCCTTCCTCACTGTCTGTTTCCTCCAAGTAGCCTGATGCCATGGACATAGTAGGCACTCAATACATTTGTTACTTTGAGTTGATATAGTGCAAATGCACCTCCACTTAACTTCCTTTTTTTTATTTACTGATTTTTATAGAGAGAGAGGAAGAAAGAAAAAACATCAATTTGTTGTCCCACTTATTTATGCATTCATTGGTTGCTTCTTGTATGTACCCTGACTAGAGGTTGAACCCACAACCTTAGCATATTGGAACAATGCTCTAACCAACTGTGCTACCTGGCCAGGGCCAAAGCTTATACTTTCATCTTTCTAATTCTTTAATATGCAAAAATGTGGTGAATTAATTTCTAATGCTTTAAACTTTGCATGCCTGACTAGAATGACCTGAATACATGGAATGTGTAAATAATATTGTTCATTTATGATACTTTGCAGAGTCTCATGTATTCATTCCTGTGTCCAATCTCATTTCCAAATCTCTCATCCCCAAATAGAGCATTTTATAGCTTCTTCATTAGGAGATATTTTTAAAGCAATAACATTTAATCACATTTACCTGACAGACAATATGGTTGTAAACATATTTTTCATAGATAAGTCTTATTAGAACTTCAAGTTTGTATCAGTATACTTTCAAGTAAATACTTGCTCAATAAAGAAATGAATAGAAATTTACATGAATATGTGCACTTTAGTATTTGTATTTAGTATTTAGTAACCAAATTATGATCACTGAATCCATTTCCATAAACAGAAATACCTGTTGTTAATTAGATACCTAATATATGGTGCTGTTCCATAGCCAGAATTCATTGGTCCAGGAATCAAGAAGTGGAAATGGGAGTAGCACTGCTCACTATTACCCCTAATGATCAACTAGTAAAATTTTTACTTACTGTTCCCAGGACCTTATGTTCTGCTGGCCCAGAAGTCTTAGTGCCAAAGGGAGGCAACACATCCACCAGGAGGTACAACAATGATTCCATTGAACTGGAAGTTAAGACTGCCTCTGGGCTTCTCTGGGCTCTCCATACATCTGAAACAACAGGCAAAAAAAAGAGTAACTATGCTGGCTGGGGTGACTCACCCTGACTACCAAGGGGAAATTGGACTACTGCTTCACACTGGAGGTAAGGAAGAGTATGTCTGGAAAACAGGAGGTCCCTTAGGGTGTCTCTTGGTATTACCATGCCCTCTGATTAAGGCCAATGTAAAACTACAGCAACCCAATCCAGGCAGGACCACTATTGGCCCAGACCCTACAGGAATGGAGATTTGGGTCACCCCACCAGGTAAAGAGCCATGACCAGCTGAGGTGCTTGCTGAAGGCAAAGGGAATACAGAATAGGGAGTGGAAGAAGGCAGTAATAACTGCCTTTGATATCAACTTTGAGCATGTGACCAGTTTAGAAACAAGGACTGCGACTGTCATGAGTATTCCTCTTTATTTTGTTATGAATGTGTGTGTAAAATCTTTGTTTTCTTCCCTCTCTTAGTCTCTTATTGTATAACATAATGTATATTTACTTTATATCATAGTATTTAAGTATTGCTAATTTTACATCATAGAATTTAAGTTATGGGATGTCAAGAAGAGTAAACATTACTAAGGACTGTACCTCCTTTTCTGGAGAAGGAGTTAGTCTGTTTTTGGTTGTACACAGTATAGTTGTATCATGTTAGGTAGAATTATGACTTTGTTATTGTCTTTATTTAGAGATTGTTTGGTTTTAGGAGATACATAAGGGTGCCAGGTTAACAAGGGGTGAACTTTTGATGGCTAATTTTACATATCAACTTGATTGGTTCATGGGGTACCAAGACATTTGGTCAAACATTATTCTGGGTGTGTCTGTGAGGATGTTTCTGGTTAAGCTAATATGTGAATAAGTACTCTGAGTAAAGCAGATTGCCCTCCCTAATGTGGGTGGGCCTCATCTAATCAATTGAAGACCTAAATAGAACAAAATGCTGAGTAGGAGGGAACTCCTCCCATTAGACTGCTTTGAGCTGGAACATTGATTTTTTTCCCCCTGCCTCCAGATTTGAACTGAAACATCAGCTCTTCTTGGGTCCTGAGCCTGCCAACTTTCAAACTAGAACTTACACCATCAGCTCTTCTTCAGACTCAGCCTTCAGACTCAGACTATAATTACATATAAACTCCTAAATCTCCAGCTTGCCAACTGCAGACCTTGGGACTTCTCAGCCTCCAAAATCACATGAGGCAATTCCTTATACTCTTCCTCTCTATATACATATATGTGTGTGTAAATATATGTATATTTTTTTATACATACAGTCCAGAAAAAGTCCAGCCATTGTTAATGTAACAAGAATGGTTCACACAACATCAATGTAACCAGGCAGCCAAGGAGAGTGGGCTGGAATGCACATGGGTGAACAATGATGACTTCACTGTTGAGTGAGCATGTGTACTGTGTGGCCATTGCATTCAAAATGAGTGAGTATAGCAACAAATCTGCATCAAATTTTGTGTTAAGCTTGAACTTTCCTCTGCGGAAACTATTTGGATGATTCAGAAGGCCACAGCTATGGACAGCTGGTGAATGGCAGCTTCATCATGACAATGTACCTGCTCATGCATCACCTCTCGTGCAGAGTGTTTTGGTGAAATATCAAATCACCCAGATGACTCAACCCCCTTACAGCCCAGATTTGGTGCCCTGCAACTTCTGGCTTTTCCCAAAATTAAAATCCCCTTTGAAAGAAAAGAGAGTTCAGACCATCAATGAAATTCAGGAAAATACAACAGGGTGGCTGATGGCAATTGGAAGAATTGTGTGAGGTCCCAAGGCACCTACTTTGAAGGGGACTGAGGTGTCATTGTCCTATGTACAAACTTTCTTGTATCTTGTGTCTTCTTCAATAAATATCTCTGTTTTTCATATTACATGACTGGATACCTTGTGGACAGACCATAATACACACATATGTACATGTATGTAGGTATGTGTATATAATCACATATATACTGTTGGTTTTATTTCTCTGTAAAAAATAAAGATACCTTAATTATAAATAAAAAAGTAATTGCATTATTTAAAAATCTTCATTGTTTAGTACAGTGATCTCCAACTTTTTGGCACCAGCGATTGGTTTTGTGGAAGACAGTTTTCCACAGACTGGGGCTGGGGTGGAGGGGTATGGATTTAGCCTGCCACTAGATGCAGCTTAATTGTCACTTGCCACTCACTGATAGGGTTTTCATATGAGTCTGAAAGCAATTGATTTATTATGGTCTCTGTTCAGTCAAACCTCTCTACTAATGATGATCTGTATTTGCAGCTGCTTCACAGCGCTAGCCTCACTGCCACAGCTCCCCCTCAGATCATTAGATCCGAGGCGTTAGATTCTTACAAGGAGTGTGCAACCCAGATCCCTCACATGCGCAGTTCACAGTAGGGTTTGCGCTCCTCTGAGAATCTAATGCTGCTGCTGATCTGACAGGAGGTGGAGCTCAGGTGGTAATGCAAGTGATGGGGAGCAGCTGTAAATACAGATGAAGCTTCCCTCACTCGCCTGCCAAGGCCAAGGACTGGAACTGGTCCTTGGCCTCTATGTGGGGGGGGGAACCCCTGGTTTAGTAGTTATTAACAACCACATCTGGAATTTATGTATCTCTTCATAGTTTCAGAGCATGCTTTATTACTTATTATTGGTTATCCATTTAATTTTCTGGGAAATATAGATTGCTAGAAAAATCAACAAGATGCTATTTCTTTTTAAAAATATATATATTATTGATTATGCTATTACAGTAATTGCACCAGATCTTTGAGCATCCTGATCACCAGTGTTTTGAACTCTGCATCTGATAGGTTGGTTATCTCCATTTCGTTTAGTTCTTTTCCTGGAGTTTTGTTCTATTCTTTCATTTGGGCCACATTTCTTTGTCTCCTCAATTTGGCAGCCTCCCTGTGTGTTTCTGTGTGTTAGGTAGAGCTGCTTTAACTCCCTGTCTTAGTAGTGTGGCCTATTGTAGAAAAGGCACCTGTAAATTGTTTGGGGCAGAGCCTCAACTATTGTCAGGGTGGGGCAACCCACTTTACCATTTTGTGGCTCTGTGTGGGGGGAAGGCTCAAAGAGTGGACAATGCTGCTGCCTGGCTTCTGGAGGTTTGCCCACCACTTGCCCTGTTTCTAGTCACTTCACCCAATTCCCTTATGTGGCTGGTGCCCTTCCAGCTGTTGCCCTGGTGGTGAATCTCAGAGTGGGTGGGTTTGTGTACATTCTAAGTCTGTGTGGGCCCTTTAAGCTGAGCCTCCTGAAAATCTGGCAGTTTTCTCTGCCGCTCCAAACCCCCTCTGGTTTTTACAGCCAGAAGTTATAGAAATATTCCTTCCTGGCGCTGGAACCATGAGCTGTGTGGCCTGGCCTGGGGCTGGGATGGCTCACTCCCAAGGTATCCCTCCCAATTTTTACCCAATATATATGAATGTGGGACCACCCCTTCCGCTGCCACCACCACCATCCTGTGCCACATCACGTCCCCATGCCTCTCCACCCATCTTTGCGACTCCGCCCCTCCTATCTGTCTAGATGAATGTGACTTCTTTAAATCCTTGGTTGTCAGACTTCCATACAGCTCAATATTCTGATGGTTCTGGGTGTTTTTTGTTTTGAGATCTAGTTGTAATTTTTCTATGGTTGCACGAGGTGACAAAGTGTGTCTACCTATGCCTCCATCTTGACCAAAAGTCCAAGATGCTATTTCTATATAGCATGCCTTTTTAATATCGAATTTTAAATATTCTTTGTTAGTCACATTCACTGTGTATATGACATCAAAAGCTGAAGGAATCAATTGTTACAAATAAAATAAAAAGTATGAATGTCCATGTCTCAGAAAAGTGGATGTTCCTCAATTCTCCTATGGCTGGCAACATTTGGAGTAAATATCACTTGCTATCATCTTTCTACTGTGCTTACTTGAAGACCAAGCCAATGTTAAATAGTTTACTTTGCTTCTTTTGCAAACTACTCTATTTTCCTTCCAATTCTAGTTCTTCCCAAATGCTTTATTCAAGTAAAGTCATTTACTCTCTCCTGATCTGATTGACATTTTAGTGATCCTGCTCTTTCCAGCTGTGTCCACCCCAGCTTTCATAGACAGTGCAGATCTGTGCTTTCTGTATTTGAATGATACTATGGACAGGGTCATTTTTGCCTCCTAAAAGTTAGAGAAATAAATTACCCAGCAAAAAAAACTATTCTGCTGCTGTCAGGACCATAGGGGAGATATTTGCCTCTCCATTCCCTCTTAGTCTGCTAACATTTTAAATACTATGACAATTATTTAAATCAATAACTTGATTATACATATACATACACACTCATATTTGCATGTAAATCTTGGACTTGTCAGCTGTAAACCAAGATTTCATTTGACTTTCCTGGGGTACTGTGATTGTATACCTAGATCTTCAGAGACTACATTCTCTGCCTCTGGGAGAATAACTCCTGGCTGATCTAATAGAGGCAGTAATGTGACTGTGAGACTTGACAATAGGCAGTCTTTCTGTTGAATCTTTTTTCCTTGCAAGAAGCAGAAACCAATTCAAGTTAACTTAAAAATTGGAGAGCATAAGGATGAAACTAAGGCCATATCTCAGGATGGGACTGGAACTGTGCACCAGACAGTCTCTCTGTCTTTGTTTTGCTCTGTGTATCTCTTTAACTGCCCAGTGTTCATGGTAAAAAAAATACAGCTGCACAAACTCCATTTTTTTATACCTGCTGTATTGAAGATTTCAACCTAGACAAAGGCCAGATCTTATTCCTGATTCCAGATTTCCCAAGGCTGAGTTTTTGTTCAGTCCAAACTGGAGCCAGTACAAGAGTTAGGCAGTCATAATTCATAACCATGGCTGCTCAGAAGCCATCCTGTGACCATGTGGATGACAGGGGAAGGAGCAGTTTGCAGAGAAGGAAGGCTGGATAACACAATTATTAGGTGTCCATTGCAAGGCCCTTCTCTTCCCTCCTAATGGAACATTGATCATAAACAGTAGCCTACTAGAGTCCATGGTGCAAAAAGGGAAGTGGATGGTATTAAGGTAGGTTGGGTAAAGGGAGGAATTTTAAGGCTATTGGGCCTTTGGATGGGGCTCCCTTCAATTCATTTTTATGTATTTTTTAAAAATATAGCTCATTCTGCCCTGGTTGATGTGGCTCAGTTGATTGAGTGCTGGCCTGTGAACTAAAGGGTCGCCAGTTCAATTCCCAGTCAGGGTACATTCCTGGGTTATGGCCCAGGTCCCCAGTAGGGGGTGTGTGAGAGGAAACCACACATTGATGTTTCTCTCCCTCTCATTCTCCCTTCCCCTCTCTAAAAATAAATAAAATCTTTAAAAAAAGAAAATAAAAAGAAATATAGCTCACTCTTTGGGCCATTCTTTCACAAAAAGAATTAATTGTGACAAATATATTCCTGGATTTTGAGCCATTTCGAATACAAATGAATGTTAATTGTCCAGATCAGCTTTGCTGAGATTCAACTCAATTATCATAGTGACTGAAGTGATCATAATATTTAGAAAAACAGTGACTAAATTGTTTCCATCCTTTAAACCAGGTTCCAGCCTGAGATCCCTAGATATCTAGGAGCCCATACAGGAAGAACTGAAGATCCATAAGCTTATTTCCAATATTTTATAAAGTCTAAAGGAAATCCTAAATTTACCTGACACAAAGCTACCTAACATCAAATTTCTCTGCTTTAGAACGGAATGGTGTCGAGTCAGGGCAGCCAGCTGATTATTTCATGCTGATCTTAAGCTCAGGTTACAGCACGCACGCATGAATGTGTGCACATATAGCATCCAGCACAAATAACGCCCCTTTTCTATTATAAACTATTTTATGACAAAATCATAAGCATGTAATTCTGTAACATAACAATATCACACTCGAGCACACCATATAACATTTTATGTAAAATGTTCAAATTAAAACTATAAATTATTACAACCATATTATTACCCTACCAACCACACTCACACAGGCATTACTTCTGCCGGACCCTGTATATACAGTAATTGGTTATATTCTGGGTGAATAAGTTCCATCCTGGGAGAAGTGTGATATTGATAAATTAATATGTGGCCAGTATTATTCTTTTTATATTCTAAAGACTATAGAAAGAGAAATGTAAGGCTCAAGGTTAGTGAAGTCATCTTTCTTAGAGATCTATAAACATAAGATAATTAGCCATCTCTCTAAAATAATGACCTCTGGAAAATCCTTCTCTTTTCCTCTTAAAATATATGAAAATATCACCTACCCCACTATTAGAAGATGTTTTTATTAAGATAATATACTATGTTGCCTTAATGCAGAGACATGTGGGTGATAAATTTGTTCCAGAAATGTTCTGCATTTAAAACACAAATTCTGGATCATTCTGTGAATGTCAAGACCTTGAATGTTTAGGATTCCCTGCAAATCCTCATTTCCATAATGGTCACAAGCATTTGGTTATTTCTCTGCCTTTTTCCATAATTAGGCCCTCTGGACCTAGATGTAAAGAACAAGATGGATAGGAAAGGATTCGGAGACACCAATTCTCAACTTTCAGGTGAAGATGTCGGAAACTTTTCAAGCCCTCGGCATCTGTATAGGTGATTGCCTGAAATCCAGTTTGGAGCAGATACTCCTCTTACTATACAGCCAAGATAGGTCAGTAGTTCATTTTCAGCAGCTTTGAACTCTCTCACCTCAAACCTTAAGTTGCTATTCCATCCTACCTTTCAGGAAACTAACCTCAATTCAAATGAGAAAGCCTATAATTGCATTAATTTAAATGTACCCTCTGGGAGGTGGGGAAATGTACCCTCTATTTCAGTCTTGAAAATGATAAATCTAAATTTGAAAAAAGTTAAGGGAAACACTATAAAGGACACATGGACATGACCAAGGGGGAGGGTGGGAGCAGGGGAGGGGGGTGGGGTTGGCTGGTGGGGGGGGGAGTGGTGGGGGCAAAATGCAAACTGTAGCTGAACAACAATAAAGCAATTTAAAAAATAAATAAATAAATAAATAAAATATTCATTATAATCATAGAAAAAGTTAAGGGATTAGAAGCAATAATAAAGACAAATTATAATAGAAAGTATCAATATTAGTTTTTAAAGCATTGTTTTAAATATAAAGCTACATATTTATTCAAAATTGATTCCTATGTGATGCAAAAATCACTTCCCAAATGTGCTTCTTTGTGGAAAGAAGTAGGTAGGACATGCATTAATGAGAGTAAGGTCTTCTCACCCTTAAATACTTCTACAGAGTGTTCTTTGTAAAGAAAATGTAGTGAAAATTTCCCTTTCCTTCCTTGAAGCATCTGTGAGTTTTTCTTCTTTAGATAAAATGAGTTTTGGTGGGCTCATGGTGAGGAAGAGGTTAAGTATAACAAGCAATCATGTTATTTTTAAAAGATGCATCTCAAATTAAGTTTACATGTGGTAGCTTTTTAGAGAGGGTGGGTTGCAACATGTGAGCAATTTAAAAGTGAACATTTCATTTTCAAGTTCAGAGTAGCTTTTAATTCCCTTACTAGTGTGCTTCTAATTAAATCTTAATTGTACCATTCATTATACAATGAAAGAAACACTGTTATACTGGATTTTCCATAAGAGGAACTCAAGATAGCCCTCATAAAATGGCTAATCCAAAGAAAAGGAATAAAATATAAAAATGAGCCTTAAAATAAAGCCTAACATTTGAAGTAGCATAATTACTAAGTTATCACAAGTAATATCTTTTTTGATAGATCCAAATGACTTAAATATATACAAATTGGGGCAAAAGTAGGTTCACAGTTGTGCACATGGAAAATAATACAATAATTAATAAATAATAATACAAGAATAAACTGTTTCATTTACTCACAACTGTGAACTTATTTTTGCCACACTCTGTATGATTATAGCAAGTCACCAGAATGCAGAAGGAGCAGCAACTAAGTGACAAAATGTAATGAAAATGATATATCCAATAATTTAAGTTGCTGCTTAAACTTCAAAGATTCACCTCTCCCAACTTTCATGCCAACACTTAATTAGTTACACGTGGTCTCTCATGGTTTTTCTTGTTTTTTTTTCTTATTACCTATAAGGTTGAGCATCTTTTCACATGTTGATAAATAACATGAATTTCCTAGACCTTTCGGTCTCTGTTCACAGGTATTGAGTTTTTTGTGCTTTTCATCACACTTTGATTGTATGTATTTTTTCATATGAAAAAGTTTAATGTAATCAAATATCAGTTCTTTGCCTTTATGATTTATACTTTTCATATCTAGTTTAAGAAACTTTCTGGAGTCCAAGATCCTAAAGATATTCCCTATATTTTCTTCAAACAATTTTAAAGTTTTGTTTCCTATACTTCAAGTTTCAATCTATCTGAAATTTGCTTTTGTGTTTTGTGTGACATGGACATCTTAATTTTATTTTTCCATATAGAAAGTAAACTGTTCCAACATCATTTATCAATCCATCCATCCTGTCATCCCTGATGTAAATAGCACCTCTGTTATGGATCAGGGGCCCCTAAATGCATGAGTCTACTTCTATTGTACTCAGCTGATCTCTTTGAACATTTCTAAACCAAATTATTTTCATTGGTAAAGCCTTGTAATGACTTGATATTTTAAAGAGAAAGTCCTACATCCTCATTCTTTTTCCGCCCCAGAATTGTTTGGTATATTTTAGATATTTGCTCTTACATTTGTATTTTAATCAGTTTCTCAGGTTGCATAAAAAATCCAGGTGGATTTTCTTGGGAATTATATCAAATTGCTACATCAAATTTGAGAAGAGAGGAGGGTTAAATAGATGAAGACAGATAATTTGGGGGTGGGATCATTGAAACTATTCTGTAAGATATTGTAATTGTGGATACATGATATTGTGTGTTTGTCGAAACTTTAGTACTTTGCAGCAGAAAGGGTGAGCTTTAACACAGAAAGATTTTTTAAAAAATCACTTAGGAAGTTGGGGGATCCAGGAAGGAACGCAGAGAGTGTCAAGTGAATTGAACTGTATCATAAATGTATGAGACAACTTTACTGAAGTAGGGGTGAGGGAAAGGTTCTGGCCTAAGCAACTTTAAAAGTGAGCAGAGTCTATAAGATTAGAAGCAAAAGGAACTGCACATATGCACTGTACTCTGGTAGGTGTTATTTCCCACCGGTCCAGGTTAGCAATGCTGATACTGCTACACATAAATACTGGAATTGAACAATCAAGTTCATGGATTGTGGGAACAAGGTCTCTTACTACTGGAGTGGGAGTTTATCCATAAGCAAGAGAATAGAATAGATTAGCATTGGAGACATCAGTATGAACTATATTATGTTTAGCTTAATATAGATACAGATGGCTGACAGGGCCTAGAAGTAATGACACACCAGTAGCAACAAACATACCTAGCTCCCAAATCTTGGTTTCTAATACTAATTTCCAATAAGAGAACCAAGGCTCCTTGGAGAAATGTCTGATTCTAGGACTGGGGCAGGAAATACATATGAGCCTAGAGCATCCTGTACCACCAGAAGGTATGGAAGCACTCCAAAGACAGAATATGTCAAAGGGACACAGGAGCCAACCAAAAGTGTTTCCAGCAGTCAAAGAACAATTTGAGCAACAAAATAAAGTAGCATTGGAGTATATCCTAAATTATGAATTGAATATTCATGAGCCCATACTGATATAATAAAGGATTGACTAAATAAATGTGGGAGAAGAAACAAATCCCCCTTGCAAAAAAATTCCAAATAATTTATGTAGATCCTCCGTCCTCAAGGAGGTGGAATACAACTCCCCATTTCTTAAATGCACGTAGTAACTTCTTCCCAAACAGTGCAGTTATGGATGTGAAGGGAAAAAAGGTGACTTTGTATTGGAGAAATCCGACAAACACCACCTCGGCCAGGTGAGCAGTGTAAAAATCAGCAGCGATAAATCATGTTAATAGTATGTTCTCTTGATATTATGTGATGAAATGGCACTTAACCTTTGGGGTCTTCCTCACAAAAACCCATAACCCCAATCTAATCAGGAGAAAAACATCAGACAAATCTCCACAGAAGGGCCTACTACAAAATATTTAACTAGTATTCCTCAAAATTGTCAAGATTGTTAAAAACAAGGAAACACTGCCATAGCTAAAAGGAACATAAGGAGACATGACCACTAAATACAACATGGTGTCCTGGATGGAATCCTGGAAGAGAAAATGATACTAAATAAAACTAAGAAAATCTGAGTAAACTGTGGGCCTCACTTAATAAGAATGTATGACTGTTTGGTTCATCAGTTGTTACAAACACATCGTACTTTTGTGAGATGTTAATAATAGGAAAAGCCGAGTGTGGGGTACATGAGAGTGCTCTACACTGTCTTCTTAATTTTTCTGTAACTCTAAAGCTGTTCTAAAGAAACAAAGTCTATTAATTTAAAAATATTGCTCAGGTTAGTTTTCACTTTCAGTCTTTTATTTGAGAATAACCTTTAATATTCCTATTTGAGTTTTCTTCCTGATGAAATTTTGTCACATCCAAAACTAATAGGGTTGATATCTATTTTGGCATCTAACAAACCTATATGGTAACTTCAGGGAGGGAAGAATTCAAGCATTCTGTACTACTGATTACTAGGAGGCCCAACTATTCTAGTGACCAGGCATAGTAAAACTATATGAAAGTGTAAGACTTTGCGATCTTGGCTAAAACTTTTCCCAAACACCAATTGTCAGATCTGCTGTAAGCTTAAAGATCTGTGATACAAGATAACGGTTGAATTTTGAGGGCAGGAGTTTCCACATAAAATATTTCTGCCTTAAAATAAAGTTAAGCATTGCTCATGTAAGATGTTTAATTTTGAGTAGAACTCTTACTAAATAAAAATGTTAATCTGATGGGTGGGATTGTTTCAAAATTTCCAACTGAATTTTGAGAGTAGTAATTTTCAAACTGTGATCTAAAAGTCTTTAAATACCATTATGGGTTGAATTGTGTGTCCCCCCCCCCTCCACCACCAAAATTCTTATGTGGCAATCCTATTCCCAGTACCTCAGAATGTGACCTTATTTGGAGGTAGAGTCTACAGAGGTAACTGGGTAGAAATGAAGCCATGAGAGTGGGTCCTAACCCAGTATGACTAGTGTCCTTATAAAAAGGGGAAATGTGGGCTCACAGACATGTACAGAGAGAAGACAGTGCATGGGGAGAAGATGGCCATATACCAATCAAGAAGAGAAGTCTGGAAGAGATCCTTCTCTCAGAGAAAACGAACCCTGCCAACGCCTTAACCGCAGACTTCTAGCCTCCAGAACTGTGAGGTAATAAATTTCTGTTGTCTAAGCCCTACCCCCACCCCCACTGCCACCCCAGGTTGTAGCTGCTTAGCAAACTAACACAAATACCCTTTCAGGCACTTTTGGAAGAAGGATAGAAGTGGAAACCCAATTTTCTTTGTTTGTGTGTTAAATTTCTAAGTACATTTCTTTAAATGAAGCATTCCAAACTAATGTTAAAAACCCATGTACAAAAATGACTTTAACGTAAATGATTTTGAACTCATTTCTAATCAACAGGTTCAGTTGCTTTTGAGGCCATTCTTTAACAGTAAATTTCTGTCACTGTCTTAGTCTAGATGCCTCCAAAAACCAGAGCCTGAGCGAAAGACTTGTGCTTAGGTAGTTATTTAGGAGGTGATCCCAGGGGAAAGCAGATGCTGCTCCATCTAAGCAATCTATGCATTATTCTCCTTTTGAGTAAATATTTTCCTCCTTTTGGAAAAACCATTGCCACCTGTGATCTATCAATTTTGCCCAATGCTCTTCTTCATAGACATTAAAAAGTTAGACTTCAAAGTAACATCTAAGTAATTAAAATTCTACATGAACAAAATCCTGAATCAGAGAAATCCAAGTTAATTTGCAACATATATAATGTTTAAAATTGTTCTGATCTGTAAAGGAGGTTGTATCAGTTAGGGCTCTCCAGAGAAACAGGACCACGAGGGTCCGCACTGCGCGTACGAAGAGGTTCGTTTGCGGAATGAAGGAACTGTCTCGTGTGGTTGTGGGAGCTGGCAAGTCTGAAACCTGCAGGGCAGAGAGGCAGGCTGCAAACTAAGGCAGGGGTTGGTGTTGCAGTCTTGAAGCAGAGTTTCTTCTCAAAAAACCTGTTTTTGCTTTGAAGGCCCACACAAATTGTTGGGAGTAATCTCCTTTTCTTAAAGTCAACTGATGGTAGATGTTAACTTCACAGGAACACTGGGATTAGTGTTTGATTAAATCAAGTTGACGCATAAAACTAACCATCACCCAGGTCAAGAAACAAAAATCTAGGGACATACATTTCCTTCCCTATGCCACTGTAGAAAAGTCAGAAAATGCTCTGGCTCAGTTTCATTTAAGGAGCAGCCGCAGCAACACCGTCAAGGTAATAATGCCATGGAAAAAAGAATAAGGAGTTAGTAATACGAGTATATTCTTGCAGAGAAAGAATGCTACCTCCAACAGAAAAAATATTTCTGACATGATCTGAATGTCTGTGTCCCCTCCAAATTCACATGTCAAATTCCTAGTACCCATTTTGGATAGCGTTAGGAGGTGGGGCTTTTATGGCACCTTCATGAATGGGATTAGTGCTCCTCTGGAAAAGATCCCTCAGAGCTCCCTAGCCCCTTCCACCATGTGAGGAGACAAGAAGTCTGGGACCAAGGATAAAGTCCCCACTCGACCATGTTGGCAGCCTGATCTGGGACTTCCAGCCTCCAGAACCGTGAGAAATCAGTTTCTGCTGTTCATAAACCACCCAGTCTGTGGTCCAGTATTTGGCTACAGCAGCCTGCATGGACCAAGATAGTAAAACGATCTGTTCCTGCTTTATTCCTGCACTACCCCAACAACGGGTGAAAATAGAGCCAAATAATCTTTTGGCCTACAGATTATCAGCTCTTCAAGTAAACCCCTGTGGAAATGATCTATTCCATCCTCTTTGTTGACAAGGAACCTGAGCGCAGGAGAAGTTAGCCAACTTGTCTGTGATGTCACCACAGCTTAGCAGCACACCTCCAGACAGGACCCAGGTGTCCTCGGCCCTAGGCTCATCTCAAGCCTAAGTCATCATTTGTGTCAGATGTAGTTCAAGGCTCTACCAGGACGCAAAGTGGAGAAACTCTGAAAGGGCCATACATGCTCACTGACAAAACTCGGTGAGACATAAAGCTGTCTACTCTCTCCAGAATGTGGACTCACCTAACTAATATTTACCGCAGCCCAAATCTTTGGTAAATGCATGCTGGAACGATTTCATTGCTTCCTCTCAAGAGAGTCTATTTGCCCTCTATCCAGGACTCCAAACTGATTCTCCAAAGCTGCTTCTCCCAAAACAGATTTCAGAACACCTGTGCTCTCTGCATTCTGCCTGTCCTGCATCTTCCTCTCCCCCATCTTTGACACTTGCATTGGAGAGTCACAAGCACAGCACGTGGGTTTTCTTTTCTATTATACACTCATGCACGACTTCCTGTAACAGCAAGAATTGTTCTCAGTTGCCAAGGAGTGGCAATATCAGATTCACACCAGATTCCAGAAAGACCAGCCTAGAACCTCCCTGCTCATAGTCCTGTTTTATAAGCCCAAACTCTGAATCTCAGAGATAGTCAACAACTCCACAAATAGTTCCTGAGAACTGACCTAGGACCAAGTTCTGGATAAATGAATAATGGGAGAGGGGAGAATTTCTGGGAAGAGAAAATGCTCCTGCCATGTCATAGGTGTAGGAGAGAGAAGGCGTGTGAAAGAAACCCTGTATAGTATCAGGACACATAGAAGAGTGTGCAGGGAGCAACGCACAGGCACATCCTGATAGTGGATTCAAGAAGGGCCTCACAAGGAGCTGAGGGCCGTAAATGCACCCTTTGCACTTCCTTGATTAACCTGAAGTGCTCACTCTGAGTAAACAATGACTTGCTCATTAGTGAGACCTGTATCTTTGATGTCACCTTGTCTTTCTTCTTTTATTTTTAACTGTTTGACCCTGGACAGAAGCAGAGGCTTCAGCACAGTGGTTCTCCCATCACTGATTCCCCTTAGTGCCGGGAATACCGCCGTCCCCTGGGCCCACAACCCTGTGTCCCAGGTGTGCTCCATTAAATCCAGCAATTTATAAATGCCAGAGAGGAATGGGGCTTGCATTCTCAGCCTTTTTTTTTTTCCCCCCCTCTTGGTATGTTGGATTTTTGCCTTACCATCATCTAGCTAAGACTGAGATATCACGATGTTTGGAGACAGAAGCAGGGATGTCCAACCTTTTGGCATCTCTGGGCCACACTGGATGAAGAAGAGTTGTCTCGGCCACACATTAAATACATTGCAACACATAATCACAAAAAAAATCTCATAATGTTTCAAATAAATTTATGATTTTGTGTTGGGACACATTCATTGCCATTCTGAGCTGCATGTGGCCTGCAGGCTGCAGGTTGGACACCCCTGGTAGAGGAAAGAGAAGGAATTTTCTGGAAACTGGGTGCTCTCTGGGAGAGGCAGTCAGTGGCTGCGAGTGTCCAATGGGAACCTGCATCTGCCCTCTGTAATCCTAGAACTTCCAGACTTCCCCTGGGGAGAAAGAGAAGAAGTCAGATGTCCCTGCCTGACCCTTGACACCAGCCAGGCCACAAGCATGGATGCATACTCTGCCCAAGGGCCCAAAAGGGTGGGCTCTCTGAATCTCGTTCTTCCCAGCTTTCTGCACCTGAATTCCACTTGCTGCTCCGTGGTCTCTCCTGTTTTCTGCTACTTCTAATTTTTCTTTTACTTATTCTTTCCAGCCCTCCCTCCCTTCCTTCTACCATCCCTCTCTTTTGTACAGATGTTTGGACACAAGCAGCTCCCTCAAACCTTCCTTATCTTCTTAAAATTCCATTTTCTTCCACCAGGGGTCGACTTTGTTTCTTTTTTTTTCTGAGGCTGATGCGGCTCCCACAGGGCGAGAGATCTTAGTCCAGACACAGCCTTTTGGGGGGAATTGTGGTGAGGCTAAAGGCGAGATGCGCCTCCCCTGCCACCTGGGTGGGAGTTACCCGAGTGAAGAAGAAGCTTGTCTAGGGGGAGGCTGGAGTCCTCTCTGCCACCAAAAATGTCCATTCTTTGCCCCGTTTGAGGTGTTTGAGTTGGATCAAGTTCCCCGGGGTTGGGGATACCATAAAGTGTTGCGAGACCACTGCGGTCACCACCCGAGACTGCAATGCAAACGCCTGGGCGGTGCAAACAGCGGCTGCGGCTGTGGTTCAGGATCCTGCCTTTGCCTTTTGGGCCAGGGGAGTGGAGACACTTAGCTCCGCTTGCGTCGCAGCCCAGGAAGACGGGGGCTAGGGGCCAGGGCTGAACGCCTCCCTAACCCTAACCCTGACAAGCTCCGCCAGGCGGGTGCGCTGGGGCGGAGACTCGGCGGCCCAGGGCAGGCACACAGCCGTCAAGCAGCTCTGTGCCTTCCAAGTCCCCAGACGGCCCGGGTAGTAGGCGTTAGCGGCCAAAGCCCAATTCTCCTCGAACCCAGGATGGGATATTCATCTCCAAAAGCCTTTTCTTGTTTTTCCTCCTGTTTCTTCCTTCCCATTTGTATCCCTCTGGCTGCAAACCAAGAGAAGCGACCAAATATAAAACGTCAAGCCGAATTAAAAGCGTACGGCTTGTGCTCTCCCAGCCTCCTCCCCACCCCCCACCCCCGCCCCTAAATTGTGTTTCAAAACAACACGGTGACTTTTGGACAAGATTTCTCCGTTTCATCCACACCACAATAGAGATGCAATGAATGCGGCTGGTGAAATGTTTGGCTGTGTCAAATTCAGTCCCGCAGGCTGGCTTGGGCCAGCACTGGGGCTTCGCTTTGTGTTATGTTCGCGGAGAAGATATTAATTAAAAGAAATACATTATTAAAAAGTAATGAGTTGAATAAAAATTATCTCAGCTCATTTTCTGATTATGTTAATTGTTAAAAACCCTTCAATCACGTCGTTGCAGTCAATGGGCTTTAATGTGAAATTAGTGGGCTCTTGATAACTTACAGTCCAGAATAATCCTGGCGGTTTAGTCATCATTCCTAATAACAAGGATGTTGCTAAGAACAGAAATTTTACATGATTTTGATACATACAGCCCTTCCCCCCACGTGTCGTTAAGAAAAAAAAAAAAAAAGGCTTAGCCTGCCCGCAATTTCCAACTTCTCCTTCCACGGCTCCACCGCGGCCTTGCGGACTGAGTTTGGGCTCCGGCCCCTCTCGCTCCCCGCCCGTCCGCGGCCTGCGGGTTCCGACTCCGAGGCCCCGCGGGCCCTGGGAAGACTGAGCGCGCAGCCTACCCCGCCCCCAGGGGCCGGGAGCTGTTCCGAGCCCCGCGCTGTGCCGGGCACCGGGCGTCAGGGGGCTGGCGGGGACAGAGTTCTCAGCTACCTGAACTTGGGGGGGGGGGGGGGGCCGCGCGCCACCAACCTGGCGCAAAAGCTGCTAGACAGTCGTGGTATGGTCCAGGGCTGGCGGGCTTGCTGGGTAGGGCAGGCCGGGTTGTGGCGAGTGTGTGTTTGTGTGTGCGCGCCACCCGCTTGCGCGTCTTCGGAGCCTGGGAAGCCACCATCTTGAGAACCTATCCGCAGCGCAGAGGGGCGGGGGCCGGCGGGCGGGCGAGATGGGGAAAGATTCCCCGCGACTGCAGCCAGGGCCCACTCCTCACTGGGGCAGAGTGGGCTCTCGGTAGGTTTTATGGGTTCTAATGAAAGCTGGTAAATGAGTACTTGGTTCTGATGAACGCTGACGACCAGCCTTCTTGCAGCCCCTGGGCCGCCTGGGACGCCCAGAAAGCTCCCGCCCGCACGCGACCTAACTCAGAGCCCAGATTTGGGGGCGAGGGGAGTGTTAAGCTGGTCAAGGGTGAGAAGGGATGTTTCACATACACCATAAATACTTCACTCTCAGGGGGTCAAGGAAAGAAATGCTCCACATCCTCTTTTTGGCATCTTGGGAAACAGGCTGCGCTTCGCAAACTTGGCCTGGGAGGGAGGTGTGACTGGTAGAGTAGTGGGGTTCTGGACCTTGGAGGGGTGTGCGTGATGGGTTGCCCGGTGCGGGAGGGATGCGCTCCCGTCTCAACCCATCTGGTCCTAGACGTCTAGGGAACCCAGAACTTCTCAGTTGAGGTGCTTTGACGCCTTGTCCAATCTTCACCCAACATCCAGCTAGAGTTGAAGGTATCATCTGCAGACAGGAAGGGATTCAATCCTCATTTCTCTTTCAAAGCAACTAAGTAGAGGAAACTGCGCTTTCTGTCTGAAATTGTACATACATGTACAAATGTCTCTAGATAGTGATATGCAAAGGTATGTGAGCTGGGGCTGCAGCTGGTGAGGGGGAGGGTGCATGTGTGTCTTATGGACTGGACTCATTTCCGGGCCTCAGCTCTGTGTCTCAAAGTGCTTTTTCAAAGCTTCTCCCTTTAAGACTGCCTATCTGGATGGGATGAGAAATCTGGTATTTCTTAATTTGTTTATGTGTGCATTTCTTTTGCCCCTCAAAAAGAGCAATTTTCTTTTAAAAGACATATGTTTTCACTTTCTCAAGCCCAAACACCAAGAAGCTTCCCTGGGGAGTGGGGGCAAGGGTGTCAGGGACTGACTGAGACACACCCCCAAGGCTAATTCTTGTTCGCCTCTTATTTTGCAGCCGCTGTTGGGCTGAAGATCATTTCAATAAATAACAATGAACGGGAATGGCACCTGGAGGGCTTGTCGGCAACATTTAAAAGCCAATAGAGTTTATACTTCTACTCTATCATTTCTTATTGATTAGAGTAATCAAGATAAAAAGCTAGTCGGGCTCGGAGAACTTCAGCAGCATATCATTAAAGATAAGAGTCAGTTAATTCTGGAGCTGGGGTAATGTGGCTGAAATGAAGGGTTCATTTGCATGAGATGCTGAGCCCAGTAACAAGGGGACAAAAATCACTAATTAGGATTGCAGGATGTCGTCCTCTCTGCAAGCACCCTTTCCAGTTCGTGGACAGAGAGGAGATCCGCATTTATGTAAATCTGGGCAGATTTGCTTTGTTGAAGTCGATTGTCACCTGGCTTGTTAAGCCATCCTTCCAGGGCCCACTGCCGACCTGGGAGGGAATGCGGGTCAGTAAGGTCGGATCCACTCCTTCCCTGCCCATCCCACTCCCAACCCCCCCCCCCCACCACCACCACAGGAGGACGGCTGGTTCACTGCCTATGGGCACTCCCAGGCATGTGTCAGGTATTGCAGAGTCCCGCTGTCTAGTCTTCCCCGCAGGCTCTGATCTGATCGGCATGGTCGCCTGGGGAGTGAGGGTTGAGGCAAGAGAGCACAGCATGGGCTCAGCGAACAGGTCCCACAGGAAGCTCAGGGATCTTCCAAGACGAGGATCCCAAGGGAGGCCCAGGTCTCAGGGCCAAAGTCCTTGCCCCCCAACCCGATAGCTCCCTCCTGTCCATTCTGGGCAGGCAATGCAGGAGTGCGTGCACGTGTCGTGTGTGCCAGGATGTGCAGGAATGTGTGCCTGTCGTGTGTCTAAGTGCATGCCGTGAACCAGGTCTTGTGTAACTGATATGTGTCGTAAGCTTGTTACTGCGTGCTTTTCCGTATGCGTGTACACAAGTGTGAGAATGTTTGTGTAGATGGTATGCAGTGTATGTCATGTGCACACTTGTGATATTGCGTACGTGGCCGGGGTGGGGGGCAGACAGCCTGAAGAGGTTCGCCGGAAGGAGCCCTCCAAGCTTCACGGGTGTGGGCGCCCAGGAGTGAAATGGGAGCTGGGCATTGCCTCTGAAGGCCCTGCGATGCCACGGGAGACTGCAGCACGAGGCCGAGGAAGAAGCAGGAGCGCTGGCGGTAGCGGTGCCTCTGAGGCCTGGCGGAGGCGGACAGAGTTGGGCGGACGCCTTTGTGCTGCACGTGGCCCCTACTCTCTGTCCCCCCAGCAGGCAGGTAAAGCAACCTCTCCTCTCTGCGGCGGGAGGCTCCCTCGGCTCATCTAGGAGAAATGAAAGTAGCACCCCCAAGACCGGTTTTATAACTTAAAGGGAGAAGAGGACAAGTGAAGGCCACTGGACGAGCAGAGACTGCGCGTTCGCACCCAGGCCCCGGTCCTTTCCCTGCCCGAGGTAGTTTGGGAGTCAGGTCCTCCGCGGCCCTCCCAAATCCGGTGCTGGGGGGGAGACTCGGGTTCCCAGAGCGGTTCCCGACCTCGAGGTTCCTTCATAGGTGGGAGGCAGAGGGGCGCGCGGCTGCTAGGGCAACCCCTCCCAAAGACAGGGCGGCCACGCCTGGAACCCATCCCGCGTCCTGCTTTATACAGCGGCCTCTTTAGAAACTAACTTTGCCCCTCACTTGGCTGCGGCATAAAGGAATCAAAGCCTGTGTCAGATAATTGTAGGTGTCAGCGTGGAAAGTGGCAGTGTTTGCACACTCTCACAGGTCTCACTGTGTCCGCTCCCCAGGCACAGCAATCCTCTCACACCCCACCCCCAGCACACAGCTCGTGGGCCGCAGGGAGGTCCGTGGCTGCGCGCAGCCCGAGGCCCACGGACCTGGTGGGCGCGCGCACGCGCGTCAAGCACCTGCGTCCGCGCGAAGACCAAGCCGCCAAGGCCACGCGCCCGCAGGGCTGCGGGGGCTGAGGGCGCAGGGGACACCCAGCACTCTCCGGCTGGATCCCGGTGGGCCCAGTTAAAGGGAGCGGGTCCAGGAGCCGGAGTGCCCACAAGGGGCGTGTCTCTTTAGTACCGATACCCTGCCCCCCCTGGGATTTTTTTGTATCCATGCACAGCTGGGGGCTCCCTCACCACCCAGCCCCGGGCCTCTCCCTACAGAATAAAGTCAGTCTGCATTTAATGGTTATGGTGGATGTGAGGGGGATTCGGCAGAGGCAGAAGAGAGGCCTTTCGCTCTCAAATATCGGTCCTTACGTCGTGTGAGCCTACCAACCCACCACGACCCCATGTTCTTGTGCGGGTGTCTGACCCGAATGACAAGCAAGCTGATTTTTCAGTGCATCGCTGGGAAATGTCGTGAGTGATAATAGAGATTTCTCTTTCATTTTTTACGCTTGACTTGGTTATTGTTGCTTTTCTTTTCCCGTGATTCCTTCTGAGGATTAGCTCTGACTTCCCCACTATTGGCGGTCAAAGTGGCCCCGACTCGGGATGACAATTGACGGGGATCAAGGGATTGCCCATTCTGTGCCTGTAAGAACGGATTCGTGCCAGAGAAACTCATCAAGTGGAGGCGGAGAATAAAGCCCGTTCGGGGGTAAATGTATTCATTGAGAAGGGTTCTCCCAAATTGCTTCTAAGTTTTTTTAATGAAAAGTAACGATTGCAGCAATCAGCGGCTTTTTGGCGGATTACAAACCTGGAGGGAGCTGCGGCCCTGCATTGAAAATCGCGCCGGCCCTCGCAAGGTTCACAGGAGCAGCTCGAGGGGCGGGGGTCCAGTCGCCAGACAAAGGCGGGGAGGGGGGCACGCTGAGAAGGGTGCCTCTGGGCTCGCCTGGGAGGAAGGTGTGTCAGGGAGCTCCCCAAGGAAGAAGGCGAGGGGCAAGGTGCAGAGGAGGGGCACGAGAGAGATCGACCCCACCACCACCACTGGGTAAATTCCGGGCATGTGGAGCGAGGAAGATGCACGGGTGGGACCGAGCAGGTGACTATGGAAGGCGGAGGAATGGAGGGTGCGACCCAGTCCCCCACCTCTACCCTGCACCTGCGCGGGCTAGTTTCTAATTTTAGGAAAGCCTTATTTTGCAAACTGGAACTAAAGCGTGGACACCTGCTCGGCCTGGGTAGGGTCTCCCCAGGGATTACTGGCTTGAGGAGGGAAAGCTGCGTCCCCTGCCCTGGGCGGTGGCAGAACAGCCTCAAACTCGAGCAGGACCTGGCTGAGCAGGCTGAGCGGGAGCTGTGCTGGTGCATGCCCCCTCTCCCACGTGCTTTGGCCTGGCTCGCACCAGTCTCCTCGGCCACCACGGAACTGGAACGCACGTCCCCGCCTCGACGGAATTCAGGTCCACAGCTTCCAGGGCCGCTCTGCTCCCAGCCCCAGGACGTGGGGAGTCGCCTTAGAAAACAAGAGGGCAGAGGCACAACGCTATTCCCACAGAGGCTGAAATCAACTGCGGAGGCCTAAGGCAGCCGCATTCAGCCTGACTTTTTTATACATGTATTTTTCTTAATAGTGTATCTTGGCAGGGGGGTGAGGGGTACGTTTTTCACGCCGACTTCTTTAAGGCACTCTGAAGTAAATAAGGGGAGCAGGGAGACAAGGGTGGGGAAGAGGAGAAGGAAAAGAAAGACTCTCCCCTCTCCTACCCCCACCCGTCCTCAAGTTTAAAAAGAATAAATCCAGCAGGCAAGTCCGCAGCCCTGAAGGTTTAACTTTTTTTCTTTGCAGCTTGTCAATGCGACCATTGCTTTGATGGGAGGCTCCTCAAGGTGACACATTTCTGAACTTCACCCCTTTTCAAACTAACTCCCTACCTCCTTGTTAGTGGCCAGCTCTGAACTTCTGCAGAGTGTTTTTGTGTGAGTCAAGGCTCATTCACAGGCGCTTTTGTGGGCCTCTCCTCCTTTCAGGCCTCAGCGTGTTACACCAATTAAAGGGCGACGTGCTGTAAATGTAATGGGCCGGGCAGCGATTGTTTCTGACAAGCAACAAAACACATAGATCCACCCCTTAGATTAGGCCGTTGAAGGGGAGGTTGAGGCCGGTCAGTTTACTGAATAGTTTGTGAACTGTAATTCTGAGGACTCATGTGAAAAAAAAGTCTCTTCCCACCTCCCTCGCCTTGCTCCCCCTCTCCAAAAGCTCCAAAAAAAAAAAAAAGAGAGAGAGAGAGAGAGAAAGAAAGAAAAAGAAAAAAGAGGGAGAGAAACAAGTGACATCCATGGGGAGGAGCAGGGTCACTGGAGAAAAAACCTGGGTTAGGGGCTTGTCCTGTCACTTGGACTGTCCCCAAAGCCCCTTCAATTCTTTCCCCACCTTCCTTACTCTTTGAAGTTGGCCCTCAGTTTTGCACAGCAGCCTTCTCCCCTGATGGTGGGCTTGGTCCCCCCACATTAGACTTGAGATCAGGGTAGAAGTGAGGAAAAGTCAGGTTGTCTTAGAAAATTTCTTTGGGGTTTGATCTGGGGCTGGTGGGGCACTGTTGGGTCATAGGAAGCACCCTCCTCACCCACCCCTCCCCTGGCTTCCCCTCAGGCCTCTCTAGTCCTTCCTCAGAGCCCTGCATGCCACAGAGGGCTCTGGTGCCATCATTCTGCCTGGGCTTTCTCTGTCCTTCTGGGATTTCCTCCTCTTTTCCAATGTCTTGCATGCATCCTGGCCTCTGCAATTCTCCATCATCGCCTGAACTTTAAAGAGCACATTTCACCTGGGAAGGAGAGGTTAGAGACTCACCTTCCACACAAGTTCTGAGGCCCAGACAAGAGAAGTGAGTTGTCCAAGGTCACAAAGCAAGTAGCTGAGCTACACCTGGAGTTCAGTTCTCCTATTCCATCTCATAAAGCATCCACCCTCCCACAAATCACTGCCCCACCTCCCCACACTGCCTCTTAGATGGCTTCTCTGTCCCTGGGCATACTCAGCGGAGGCTTTGCTTCTGTGGTCCAATCCTCACTCTTCTGCTCTCCCGTCCTGCCACACTGCCCATCCTCAGCCTTCCCAGCCCCAACTCTGTTCAACAGATAGTTACTAAATATCAGTTATATACAAAGGATGTCTTGCCTTTTCTTTTTAAGATTTTTATTTATTTATTTTTAGAGAGAGGGGAAGGAGAAAGAGAGGGAATGAAACATCAATGTGTGGTTGCCTCTCACGCCCCCCACCCCTGCAACCCAGGCATGTGCCCTGACTGGGAATCAAACCAGTGACCCTTTGGTTCGCAGGCCCGAGCTCAATCCACTGAGCTACACCAGCCAGGGCCATTTTGCCTTTTCTATGAAACTTTCCAACCACTCTTATTCACTCAGTCCCCTCTCCATTCAAATTCCTCCACCTGGAATTCCACTGCCTCCCCCATCACTTTCTGCCTGGAAATCTCCTATGCATTCTTCAATACCCTGCTCAAATGACAATTCTGAGAAGCCATCCCAGGACACAAAGACCCCAAAGAAGGAAGAAGGTTTAGCTTGATTGAGGAATTCCACAAAGCCCAGTGTGGTAAGCCAGAGTAAGGTTGAGGAGAGGTCTAATCTCCTACAGCCTTGTGGGTTATGTTAGGAACTTGACATTTTCTTGTAGAAGCAACAAGAAGCCACTGAACAGTTTTGAACAGTGAAAGCCTCTTGTCTTGAAAATAGAGGTTGTATCCTTTTCATCTTTTTGTCCTTCTATTTCTATCCCAGTGTCTGGCACATAATTCCCAAGAACCAATTGCTAAGTGCATACACAAACCAATAACTCATTAAACAGATGTCATCCAGCTGCTCCATATCTGATAATTCTGGCTGACCAGGTTGTAAGTGCCAGGATGGCAGGAACCAAGTCAGTGTCTTTGAATTCTCAGCAGAACCTAACTGATATTAGTTCCATGCTAGGAATACAGTACACACTTGTTCATTGATTAAAGGTCTGCAAGAGAAAGAACTTAAAATCAGGGGGCATGAGACTTTGCCAATGCTAATAGTCTTGCGTGGGGGAACACATTATGTAAGCCACTCTGAATCTTTGGTTCCTTTATCCATAAAATGGGGGCAATGCCACTTAATTCCTGGGTTATGAGGAGTAAACAATGCCATTTGTGTGAGAATGACTTGATTGCCAAGGAATACATTCATGAGCAAAAATTAGTGCATGCCCTGGGGCCAGGATAAGAGCAACAGTGAGGGGGTCACTTTAAGCAAACAGGATCCTGGAAGAACTCCTCTGACTCTCGGCAGCCTTCCCCTCTCCTGCAGTTGGCTCAGAGCCCAGCTGGTCCCACATCTTCCCCCAGGGCGTGTCACCGCGGCTGACATCCTTCACACTTGGCTCCCTACGCTCATGCTCTAAGAATCCTGTTTCAAAGAAGCCTGCATTTTCTTGTCGCACGTTGAAGGCTGTGCTTGGAGACGGGACAACTGGATTCTGGGGTGCCATGGCAGAAATTACACAGACTCTGATTCCTACTAAACCAGGCTAAAGAAGCCCTCATGGCAAGAGCAGACGGGGGCCCACCAGCCCCCTGGCTGCTCACCAAACTCTACTGTCCAGTGGCTGTGGGGTTCTTGTCCTGGAGGTCCTTACTTCCTTGGGGATGAAATGTGAGTACTAGAGACTGCTGACCTGCTGGGGAGTGTACATGCTTGTATGCGTGTGTGTGAGTATGTGTGTTCCAAATCACCTTCTCCTCTGCAGTGGGAAAAGAATCCTCCAAGAGGAGAGGGGAAGTCTTTTTATTTAGGTTTCTACATCCAAATCAAATTCTTTTTTAAAATATAGAAAGGACAGAAAGGAGAAAGGCATGGGCTTCTGATGTTTCCTTGCCGTGCCTTCATCTGAACATTTTTTAACCTCAAAGGCAGGCATAGAAGTTAATATTTGTCAAATTCTGAAGCCAAGTCAGCCAGCCAGTGTGCCAGGGAGAACTCCAGGAGCAGGAGGGGGCCCTCCAGGCAGCGGTGGGAACCCTTGGGCATGTTACATCTTCCCTGTGGAGCTGGCTTTACTGTGCATACCCCAAGTAGATGCCATGCCAGAGGCCTGCCCTCATGGAGCTAACATGGGAATGAATGTGTCCTTAGAGACCTTCCTCCCAGCCTGGTGTGTGTACTGCTAGGTCCTCTCCCACAGGCTGAGACAGCAGAAGGCACCTTCCCTGGTTCTACTGATGCTGGAATCCCTTAGCCACAGGGAGCCTGTGCTGCTTCAGCTCAGTGTCAGCTTGTGCAATCTTAAGTGATGCCAGTCAAAGATTCTGCACCTTCATATTTTCTCGCAGTGATTCCTCCCAGAGGATATTTGTCAGAGGATTGCTTCCCCACCTGTGGGAGTTGTTCATTTTCATAGGACAGTAACTTTGGGGGCTGGGAGTGCCGAGCAGTGGAGGGGGTGTTGGTGAGCAGCACCAGGGCAGTGAAGGGTCTGGAGAAACTGTCCCGTGTATGTAGTAGCTGAGGACGGACTAAGAGCCACGGATCCCTGGAGAAGAAACAAGCAAACTCGGTAAACAGACCACACTGGTGCCTCGTGGGAGCTGAGCAGCACTCTCATGCCACCGGAGGGAAGGTGAGGGGGGCAGAAACCTAAACAAGTGAATTCAATTACATCTGAAAAAGAAGAGGCTAAATTAGGATGCTGTCCTTGGGCCTGTTCCAGGAAATATCTGTGAAAAGTTGGTTGAAAGAATACCACCATCTAAATCCTAATTTCACTATTATATAAAAGCCCCAATTTCTTTGCAGTTTCTGATTAGAAAATGTTTTCCTGATTTCGTCTTTGCTACTGGTGTGTGACCTCTTAATTTAATTTAATTTTTTGCTTATACAAACAAATTGCGGTGGGAACTTTTTGCCATCATGGTGCAGCAAAGACAGGGGGAAAGTAGAACATTAGTAATTATATATTGTGTACCTAATTCACTTAATTAGTAGTTATCAAGCATCCTTAATGGCTCATAGCCACAAACTAGGTTTATATCTGAGGACGTCACCCTGCTTCAGAGATCACTCACGTGTGGCTCTGTGATTCAGGAAGAAGGAGAGTGTCCTCAGTGGACTGATGTGAGAACCCACCAGCCCAAAGCCCTGGCCCATTCCTGCTGCCTTCTGCCCCTGCCTTGGCCCTAGCCAAGCCCCTGAGCTGGTGCCCAGTCAGCGATGCCACTGTCCAATTTATCCAAATAGCTACTCAGTGGGAGTGAAGATCCAAAACCTAATGTTTAAAAAATATAATTTTTGACTTCCAGTCACTTGCCTGAGCTGGTAGAGAAAATACTCCTTGCCCTGGCCTGGTGTCTTAGTTGGTTGGAGCGTGATCTGGTACACACGTAGGGCACATACCTAGGTTGCGGGTTTGATCCCAGGTCCAGAAATGTATGGAAGGCAACTGTCAAGTTTCTCTCTCACATTTCTCTCTCTCTTTCTGTGCCCCCCAACCCCTTCCGCTCTCTCTAAAATCAATAAAATCAACATCACTGGGTGAGGATTTTTAAAAAGAAAGAAAGAAAATGCTCCTAGGCTTCAACTTCTCTTCTCAGAGCATGCTGTTAACTCTGAGACACCTTGCATACCTGTGGGAAACCTTCCATGTGTGGGAACAGAAACTAAACTAGGTGCATTTTTGGGTCATGTGCCACTTCGTGATGGACAGATTCAGGGCTGTTGCTGACTGACGTGTAGGTCGAACATGGCACAAAAATAAAGGGAAGCATTCAATCAGCCTGTGGGGGGAATTGGGTGTCCAGCTTACTGTGGTAGGAGGTGAGGACAGAGGGGTCCCCTCCCGTGCTAGCAATCTCTATTTCACCAGCTAAGGAAAACTATAATAGATGTTTTAAATAGTGTATTTCCTTTGGATGAAATGACAAATTTTAAGTTCTGGACCCAGTCACCTTGGGTCTAAATTCTGTGTCTGTCATACACTAGCTGAGTCACCTTGGATAAGTTGCTTAACCTCTGTGCTTCGATTCCTCATCTATAAAATAAGTGAATAATATTAAATAATGAGTAACCACTCATAGGTTTGTGAGGACAAAAAGACTTAATACATGTAAAGAGCTTAGAATAGTCTGGCATATATCAATCACTCGATCAATATTAGCTATTGTTATCATTATCCTTTGATATGTTGAAAAACACGTGTGCTTCCCCCACTGTGGCAAGGAAGAGAAACACAAAGTTCCCATGTTCTGTTTAGAAAAGAGTAAAGGGCCTGCATGGCCTGGTAGGAACAAGAAGGCACTCAGGTAGGATGAAACAGGTTTAGTTCCCTTGGAACCACCAGTCGTGACCTTGACCATGTTCTCTACAGCTGCAGTCCCCCTTATAAGCAAACTGGAGATGATAACAGGATCTACCTTGGAAGATTTATATAAAGATTAAACACAAAACACAGAAAGCGTCCCACACAGTGCCTGACATTTAATAGGCTCTCAAAAAGTATTAGTTATCGTCTGATTAAAGGGAAGGCAAATAAAAAAACGTTAAGCCAAGACATGGCATTTGGATTCTGTTATACACGGAGTAACTGTGGGTGTGCCAGCATCAGTGAAAACAAACAAACAAAAATCAAAAAAACGTCTCCCTCCCTCCAGCCAAGGCCATGATCTAACCACCTTTCTGTGGGACTTATGTTGAGGCCCCGTCCCTCTTCTGGACCGATGGCCATTGGCGTTTGTCTTGCTTCTCCCACCTCCGCCTTGGCTCTGGTCACAAGTGACATTTGCAAGGACTAAGAAAACTGATCAGGGAGGATGAAGCATCTCGAAGTCCTTTCTGGTGTGTGAGGATGCTTTGTGCACAGGACTGTCAGCCCCCTGAGGGCACGGATCGAGTCTGTTTCTGTTCAGCCACGCATCTCCTCTGTGCTCAGTACGCACTTGCTGAAGAAGTCTCTAAAAAGTGAACAGTAGCAGCTCAGGTAGACCTGAACTCGATGAACGAAACCCTCAATTTATCTGCTTTCTTTCCCTATATCACACTTTGTGAAAGGAGAAGCTAACAGGAGTTGCTCCTATGACTTTAGTATTTAAAAAACTAACCTCAATTTAATCGTTAGTAAGATTTGGGATTTGCACAAATTCAACCCAATTTCTTATCCCTTGTACATTGGAGATCCTTGGCACCACAGAAGTCATTCAACAGACAGTTATAGAGCAAGTCCTACATGCCAAGACTGAAATAATAACTTATGCTTTAAATTTACTGATTCATCCCACATATAAATTTAAAGTAATTATCCTTAAGATGAAAAGAAAAGGCAAGTATCATCACCTCCATCTCCTCTTTGTCATATGAGGAAAGTAAGGCTCAAAGAGGCTCTGTGATATACCTGAGGCTCCTCTGACAATAAGGCCTGCCGGAAGGGGACGCTCCGACCCCTAAATCCAGCACTGTTTCCGCTTCTCCCTGGGACCTCTTCCATGGGAACTGCTATTTAAAATCATGACTCGCACATCACCTAGAAGGAGCAAATATTGTCACTGTCTTCAAAAAAGAAGAAGGCAAACATTTTGGAAACACTTTCTTGTGAAGTTTAATTTTTTTTTTAATTTATTGATTTGAGAGAGAGATCGGTTTGTTGTTCCACTTGTTTGTGCATTCCTTGGTTGTTTCCTGTATTTGCCCTGACCTTGAATCGAACCCACAACCTTGGTATATCTGGAAGATGCTCTAACCAACCAGATATCTGGCCAGGGCTTTGAAGTTTTGGGGTTCTTTTTTATTTTTTTTTAATTTATTTTTAGACAGAGAGGAAGGGAGAGAGAATGAGAGGGAGAAAAACATCAATGTGTGGCTGCCTCTCATGTGCCCCCTATTGGGGACCTAGCCTGCAACCCAGGCATGTGCCCTGACTGGGAATAGAACTGGAAACCCTTTAGTTCACAGGCTGGCACTCAATCCACTGAGCCACACCAGCCAGGCTGAAGTTTTTTGGTTTTTGTTTTTTTAATAAAAGCATTTTCTAGTTAACACAAAGGTTCTATCAGAAAATGAGTCATTATACTTCACTCCCCAGTGAATCCATTAATTCAAATTTAAATCTAATTATTTAGGATTTTAAAATAGTAAAAAAAGGTATTTTTGAATATTTCTAACAATCTGAATAGAAATTTTCAGCATGCCTTTCCTCAGTAGATGCTTAAAGACTTATACCCATCCTACCTTGTGGTGACAGAGAGAGCATTGTGCAGAGGGATGGGCAGGCTTGCCCAGGTGAACTAGCACAGGAAGCCATGGGGCCTCAGAGGGAAAGAGAGAGTAGGAAATACCTGTAGTTTTCCAAGAAGCCTAGCTATACTTCCCCATTATCCATCCGATAACTACCACCCCTGTCCCAATACATATGTAAGTTTGAATGGGTCTTGTATGCTTCTAATCACATGTGTTTCCATTAGGACAATGATAACAACAGCCACCCTCAAGATGAATTGGATGGAAATGGTGAGGAGTCTGCATGATCAGAAGTCCTGGGGAAAACTGCAACGCCAGCCAAGTCTGTCTTGCCTCCTTCAATCTCCCCACTCTTCCCAGCTTCTTAACCACTTCCCATATGTGTCCTACATCCCCATTGACCTTTGCTTCTGAAAGGTCCTAACTGCTACACTGGTCCGAGGCCTGTCTTGTCTAGAAAGTGAGTCAAGTTTCAAAATTACTGTTACAACAAACTTTTCAAGTAGGTATAATATTATTTGACCAAGCTAATTTATCCTAACATGAGTTATCCCCACAGAATAATCCAAAAGAAGATCTGAATCTAAACTAAGCTGTAATTTGTGGGTGTTATGCCAGAAATGTTTCAGGGGCTGATGAAAGGAGTCTCCCTGGTCAGACGCTCACTTCTGGCCCATAAGCTGAAGACACAAGAGCATGTGGCCCATGGGGCAGGCCAAAGTGGGTTATTTTAGAAGGGGATGTGGGTGGGGGCAGTAACTGGTATTTCCTTTACATGGTTCTTGTGTTAGTCTGCTCTGGCTGCCATAACAACATGCCATAGACTGCAAGGCTTAAACAACGGAAATTTATTTTGTCATGGTTCTGGAAGCTGGGAAACCCAAGATCAAGGTGTTGGTCAGTTTACGGTGAGAACTCTCTCATTCTGGCCTTCTCTCTTTGTTCTCACATGAGAAAGAGAGGGCTCAAGTCTTTCACTTTTCTTATAAGGGCACCAGCCCTATTGGATTAGGGCCTCACTCTTATGACCACACTTTACCTTTATTACCTCCTCATAGGCCCTATCTCCAAATATGAGTATAGTCACATAGAGGCTTAGAGCTTCAACATAGGAATTTGGGATGGGGTGACACACACCTTCAGTCCACAACACTCCACCCCTGGCCCCCCTAAATCCATGTTCTTCTCACATACAAATACATGTACTCCATCACAGCAGTCCCAAAAGTCTTAACTCATTGTGGCATCAAATTAAAGTCTAAAATCCAAAGTCTCATCTAAATATCTTCTAAATCAGGTATGGGTAAGACTCTAGGTAAGGAAAAATTCCTCTCCTGCTGTAACCCTGTGAAACCAGACAAGTTATTTCCTTCCAAAATGCACTGGTGGGACAGGGATAGAACATTCTCATTTCTAAAGGAAGAAACAGGAAAGAAGGAAAGAGCAACAGATCCCAAGCAAGTCTAACGCCAGGAAGGCATTTCATTAGATATTAAGGCTTGAGAACAATCCTCTTTGGTCAGATGCCCTTGTTTTCAGGGCCACTGTGGCACCGATGTCATCCTGAAGGCTCTGTGGACAGCCCCACCCCTTCAGGTCTCTGCTGAGGCAAGGGCCCTGTCTTCTACAACCAAGGAGAAAGCAGCCTTCCCTTTTCTTGAAAGACCAGCCATGTTGACAGCATGCCTTCAATCCATTCCCCTCTTTTTTAAGCTGGCAGTATTTCTGATGGTAAAAACCCCATTCCTAGTTCTGTCTTTTGATGAGGTGGCTGATTAGATCCATGGCTTACACCCACATTAATCTCTTTATCAAAGGGCTGTTAAGCCACACCATTAGTGTTTTTGTCAGCACACCTTCCTCATCTTTTTGCAACGTGAATAGGCTGAGAATTTTCCAAATATTTAAGTTCTGGTTCCTTTTTGCTTAACAATTCCTTCTTTGACTTATCTCTCACCTCTTTTTTTTTCTTTCAATTATATTTTGTATTGGTTTCAGTTATAGAGCTTAGGGATTAGACAATCATACACTTTACACAGTGTTCCCCTCAAAATTTCCAGCAGCCCAACTGGCACCACACCTAGTCTTCATCATCTCTCTCCTTTTGCATTTTGCTATAAGCAGTAAGGAAGGCCAAAGCCACACCTTCAATACTTCGCTTAGAAATCTCCTCTACAAAATATCTAGTTTCACTGTTCAGAAGTTCAACCATCCACAGAACACTAGAATACAGTTCAGCCAAGCTCCTTGCCACTTTATAACAAGGATCAACTTTCCTCCAGCTTTGAACAATTTGTTCCTCATTTCTACTTGAGATCTCACCAGAATAGCCTTTAGCATCCATAATTCTATGAATATTCTCTTGCGGTTATTTGTGTATTTACTAAGAAGATGGGGGCTTCCTCTCGAGATCTCCTCTTTTCTTCCCGAGCCCTCACCAGAATTACCTTTTACATCCATATTTCTACCAACAGTCCCTCATGGTACTGTAGACTTTCTCTAGCACACACCTCGGAACTCCCCCAGCTTCTACCCACTTCCCAGTTTCAAAGCCACTTCCATATATTTAGATATTTGTTGCAGCAGCACCCCACTTCTCGGTACCAAAATCTGCACCTGTCAGGGTTCTCCAGATAGTTAGAACCAACAGGATGTATGTCTCTATAGAAGGAGATTCGTCACAAGGAATTCGCTCACATGATTACGGAGGCTGACAAGTCCCAACATCTGCAGTCAGCAAGATGGACCCAGGAGAGTCGGTGTTGTAGTTCTGGTCCAAAGGCTCAAGGTCCAAGAAGAACTAATGTTTCAGTTCAAGTCCAAAGGCAGGAAAAACCTCATGTACCAGTTCAAAGGCAGTGAGGCAGGAAGAGTTCCCTCTTATTAAGCCTTTTTGTTTTATTCAGGCCTTCAACTGATTGGATGAGGCCCACCCACATTGGGGAGAGCAGTCTGTTTACGCAATCTATGGATTTCAATGTTCACTTCATCTACATACACCCTCACAGACACATCCACAATAATGTTTGACCAGATGTCTGGGCACCCCACGGTCCAGTCAAGTTGACACATAAAATTAACCATCACAGTTCTCAACCTAATACATCACCTTAGATTTCTAAGGTGGATTAGAATTCCACCTTATAAATTTTAGAATCCCCTGGGGATCTTTAAAAACAAACCACAGTGTGCCCACCCCACCCCCCGCTCCCCCCAGAAATCCATATGTAATTGTTTAAGATGTAGCTCATCTTGGGAGTCTTAAAAGCTCCTGGGGTGATTCTAATATGCAAACAAGGTGACCAGGTGACCTCAATAAACAACTTTAACAGGGCAGAAAGGCCACGTGGGAGCACTTTATGTGACTCAGCCAGAGCTACCACCAACTAACCACTAAGAGTCTCTCAACTTGTTAGTTGAGGGCCCTGGACTAACAGTAACAGCAAAGGAAGATCAAGCAATCAGACAACCTAGGCCCCAAGTTAAAACTGAAATCAAAGACACAAAGCCTTTGGGGGCGACAGAGATCCTTTCGATGTAGGAATGGTGAGGTTTTATTTTCAACTTTGGTGCTGGTGAGAAACAGAGCCTCGGCTTATGTTTCATAATTCGTGTAATTTTGATTTCATGCACTTTTCGTCATTTAGCTGATTTTTGATGTTCACTGCTTTTTTTATTTTCTAGGAAGTGGGGGACACATCACTCTCACTTTTCCCGGTGCTGTGGGCACGCCCAGAAGAGGAGGAATGACACCTGACTTAAAGGAGCTGCTGGCAGGGCCTCTGTGGCAGCCGCAGTCCCACAGCCCTGATCTGGGCCATGGAGCTCGGCCTTCTGTAGGGAGGGCAGGAGGGGGAGGCTGGGTGGCAGGAGACAGAAACAGCCCCTCCACCCTGGCTGAGGAGGCGACCAGAGCCTGGGTGTGAGTGCATATGATTTTATGTATTTAGAATTGTAGTTCTGGTCCTTTCATTAGTGAGGCTAAGGGCTGACAGCGACACCTCCCTCTTCTCTGAGGGGCAGCAACTCTTACCCCCTCTGCCATGGAGTCCATAAGGCAAGTCAAAATGGCAATTTACTTGCCTGAGTGAGGATTTTGTACAGTATTTGCTTAATAGGAATCCAGCCAGAGACAAAATGACCTAGAAATGTCTTGCATGGTAAAGAAGCACTGCATTATATTGGACCAACTTCTTAAACGATACTGACTCCTTAAAGAGGATTTACTGGTAACTTGAAAACCGGTGGAACCAACCCTGAAATGCGGTTTTATAAATGAGTCCCACAATGCCGAGTGTCAGTTTGGGAAAGGGGGTGGTTGTACGGCGGGAACATACTTAATGCCGCTGTACTGAACACTTAGAAATGTTTTTGTTAAAGGTCCACATTAAAAAGTAAGGCATTTCATATTCAGAAATAATACCATCTTTAAATACATAATACCAAAACTGAAACCCCAAAGGCTTTAGTAACTGTCTACATCAGAAACTCTATGTTCAAATACCAGAAGAGGGAAGACGCGTAATGGCAGCCAGGTTGTGTCTGCACAACCACCCACCAACACCCAGACTTGCTCTTCGCTGGGTGGTTCTCAAGATGGCAAGGAGCTAATCAGACTGAAATTTTCCCTTAGAGTTGAGCTGGTGTTTTAGTGGCAGGGCATGCACAGGAAGGAGGGGAGGCAGGGAGAAATCTTCCTCCTCAAAGCAATGAAAAAATGCTGGGCTGCCCACCAGGGCCGGACCGCCACCCCCACCCGGAGCAGCCCGCCTAGCGCCTAGACCGCCTTCGCCTTCTCCGCCGCAGGGGCCGCGGGTCTGGCCGCAGAGCCGGCGCTGCGCTGCGGGGACCGCGTCTCGCCCGCGCAGCCCACCCCGCGGGCCGCGCTCAGAACTCCCAGGGCCTCCTGCGACCGCGAGGCGGGGGCAGCAGCTTCTCCCCCCTCCCTCCTGCTCCCTCGGCCTCCAGGTTCAATAGGATTACATCACGGAGCAAGTATGCGGGGCAGCCTGAGAATCAAAGCCACCACAATCAGCGGCTGGTTAACTGTAATGTTGCTGAAACACACCCTTCCCACCCACCCCCTCTCCCCACTCCCCACCCCAGCCCTCTGCTTTTCGTACCATTAAGGGTAGCATTATTGGGGAAAGGAAAATCTGACCAAAACTGCCGACCGCCAACGGTAGATTTTTCTATGGATTCTATAAAGGCCACCTTAACGATTTCCCTAATTAATGGATGACATCTTTGGCTGAAGGAGAGGCGATGGATCCGACTCTGTCTTCGTCTTTGTTAACCTTCTAATTAACTTTCGTAGGTCACCCAGGTCTCCCAAACCTAAAAAGTGAAGAGGCCCATTGTGTGAGGAGCAGTAAACTTACTTTTTCTGCTGGGGTACTTAAAAGGGAGAATGATTATAGGCCGAGAAAAATAACTCCATTTAAAAGCTTTGTGGTCCAAGAGAATGCATAGGTCCCTCCCTTAGAAAATAATTGAAACACCTTTTATACCAATATTTCTATGCATAATAAAATCAATTAGCAAAATGCACCTAAATTCAGCAGCGCTTTCAAATGACCGTTTTGGTTTTTTTTTAATGTAAGCCTCTGAAAGTCAACAAAAGGAGTGAGGTTCAGAGAGAAAATTGCAACTGCCACAGCCACCACCCTTTCCACAGAGTGAATGCAGGACAGGGCCAGGGACTCAGACGCCAAGTCACCTCCCCAGGAAATGTTCCAAGTATACCTACCGCCCTTGCCCAGGCAGGGGCTGGACTGCCCCGGGGACCCAAACACTATTAGCAAATGAACAGCTCTTTTTCTGTATCCAGTGGTTTGGGGGTGGGGAGGTTCAGAAATATTTTAATGGTCTCAGTGAAAAACAGAAACCGTGATGGTAGAAAAGTCAGAAAGGAAGGTGAAACCCCACTGTGCTCAGGGAAACTGGTAAACCAGAACAATTTTTTAAAAAAAGTAAGACATAATCATGCTGGAATTTTAGTTTTGGTAGATGTGCCAGACTGTGCAGATGAGCTGTGGCTGCCTCTCCAGCTTCTTGGCATCTCTGACCACACATAGGAGACACCCAGGGGAAGGGCAGGGGCTCAGCCTAAAGCAGATTGGAGACGGAGGCCCCTGGAAAGCAGCGTTTTCCTGAAAGGGGGCTCCTCTGAGAGTCCCACCCCAAGGACAACAACAGCAGTGATTTGGGTATTGTTTTCTGATTATAATCAGATCCAGAGCTAGTTGTAAAAAAGCATAAAAACATTAAATACTGTCAAGATTTTAATTATGCCTTTCCATTTTTTCTATGCACCCCAACACTTTTACACAGTTCAGATCTGTATTCTTCTTATTGTTCCTTTAATATGATGAATGTTTCTCTTAAAAATGGGAGCAAGATCCTTTTGGGGTCCTGATCACACACCCAGGTTGAAGGTGCGGGGGGCAACTTTGTGACATCTCCCTTCTGGAAAGCTTCCACTTGCGGGGAAACAAGTGCTCGCATGTGTTGTTGTAAGGGGTTAAACTGCTACCACCTCTCTGGAATAGAGGGCAATTTGGCATTATTTATCAAATTATAAAACACACATCTTTTTTCAAACCTCACCGGAGGATATGTTTATTGATTTTAGGGAGAGAGGAAGGAGAAGAGAGAGAGAGAGAGAGAGAAACAGATGTGACAGAGAAACACCAATAGGTTGCCTCTGGCACATGCCCTGACAGGGGATTGAACCTGCAACCTAGGTATGTGCCCTGACTGGGAATCAAACCCACAACCTTTTGGTGCAAGGGATGATGCTCCAACCAACTGAGCTACCCAACCAAAGCCAAGACATACATCTTTTGATGTAGCAATTCCTCTCTAGAAATGTTCTCTAGAGATATACTTGCACATGTGCACAATGACATGTGTATAAAGTTATCCTTTGCGGCACAGTAGAGGGAAAGCACGCTAAATGTCCACAGAGAGGAAACTGGTTAAAGAAATGTGGTGCATTCACACAGTGGACTATTATGCAGCCATAAAAAATAGATGAGGATGCTTATTATATGCCAATTTGGAATGGTCTCTAAAATAGCCCGTAAAGTAAAAAACAAACCAACAACAACATGAAGAAGGAGCAGAACAGCCTGTAAAGCACGCTACCATTTGTAAGGAAAGGCGTGGTTTCAACGTTCACACATTTTCTTTTAGTTGCGGTTGTCTTGGAAGGAGAGATCTGAGTGGCTGAGGAAAAGCTGTGAGAGGGAGACTTCAGTATATAACTTTTGTATCTTTTGAATTTGTGCTGTGTGAATGTATTACCTATTCAAAAACTCAGAAATTTAAAATTTTAGAAAGAGAAAGTTCGCCATTTTCTAATCTGCTCTGTGCACAGTTCTATACAATTCAAGGGTAGCCCAGTCTTAAAATCATCCTGTTCATTTCCATATCCTAAGCTTGTTTTAGACTTCTCAAAGTCTGCCCAGATTAAAAGACACCCTTCAAATGGAAGGTACACAGTCATTCTCTCTTTGAAATCTTTAAATGTTTTTTTAATGAAAACAGAATAATGCATTCTGTGATTTAATTGTTGAAAATTAAAATTCAACAAACTGTTAAGTCTGTATAAATAAAACATTCACAGGCTTCATCAGCACGTGCGTCAGGACAAATGCTTTGGGCCCTGGAATTGCAGAAATATTTCCTAACATTTGAGATGTGCCAAGAAAGAGATAAAGAAATCAAATAAGATCTCGTATTATGCAAATTCTTCCTGCTCACAAGAGTCTGATTTACTTGTATCAATCAATTTAAGTGATTCACAATTTATGAGCTATTTTAAATGATTGAACTAAAACCTGGAGCCACAATATCCTCTCCTCATTCTTCAGCCCAATCTGTCAAAATGGCATGGGAAAATATCAGGTCAAACCATACAAAATCAGTGTTGTGTCAATGGTTTAAAAGCAGCAATTTCAAGATTCAACCTAATATTTTTTATTATCGCGATGTTGTAACCTGTAGCTACCTAGAGAGACACTGTTAGTTGCCCGTCCAACATGTATTTCTCCCATTAGCAGAACCTCCCTTTAATAGTCATTTATGAAGGTAGTAAATCTCACTTCAACTAAATCATATACATGGAATTCCCATCTCTTTTGCTTATGATTGCTTTAGATTTGGGTCAATGAGATATAAGAAAAGACAGCTAAAATCCTCTGAGAAGGATCTCTCTTCCACTGGACATTTTCAGGTCCAGAGGGACTACCCACAATTCCAGTAGTCATCTTGCTACTACAAAGAAAGCAAGCATGCGGACAAAGTGAGCATGCTAGTTAGTAGGGAAAAGGAAGTTGTGTATTCATGATAGTCCTAAGTGGCTGATAACTCTGTATTCCTTGACCTTGTACTTCTTATGTGAAATAATAATTTTCCTTATTGTTTAAGCCATTTTGAAGTGCTTTTCTATTACATTCCAAATATCAATAGACCATCCTGGCAAATATTTTCACCACTTTAAGTGGTGTGAAGCCCAGGTGGTTTCCTGTAAAAGCTCCTCAAGCAGTTCTGTTGTGCTCCTTTAGTCAAGATTATTTTAAATCCGAAAAATAAATCCCTCCTCAACCTCTTTAGTCCTTAAGAAAATGCAAATGAAAACCACAATGAGATACCACTTCACACCACTAAATGGCTATAATCAAAAAGATGGGCAATAACAAGTGTTAGTAATGATGGGGAGAAATTGGAACCCTTGTGCATTGCTGATGAAAATGTAAAATGGTACAATCACTTTGGAAAACAGTTTGGCATTTCTTCAAAAAGTTAAATATAGAGTTACTGTATAACCCAACAATTCTACTCATAGATATATATCCAAGAGAACTAAACACATACATCCACAAAAAAATGTAGACAGGAATGTTCATAGCAGCATTTTCATAATAGTCAAAATGTAGAAACAACTCAAATGTCCACCAACTGGTGAATGAATAAGTACAGGGTGGCATATCTACACAGTGGAAGAGTATTTGGCAATAAAAAGAAATCAAGTGCTGACACATGCTATGACAGGACCTTGAAAACATGCCAAGTGAAAGAAGCCAGACACAAAGGACTATATAGTGTATGATTTCCCTTCTGTGAAACATCCAGAATAGGCAAATCCATAGGGACAGAAAGTAAGTTAGTGGTTTCTGGGGGCTGGTGGGAGGGGAAATGGGAAGCAGCTGCTCATGGGAATGGAGTTTCTTTTGGGTGTGACAAAAATATTCTGGAATTTGAGAGTGTTGATGGATGCACAGCTCTGAATATACTTAAAACTACTGACCTGCACACTTTAAAAGGGTGCACTTTATGATATATCAATTACACCTCAATAAAGCTGTTATGAAAAATTCAAAAAATAAATGTCTCCCACAATTATAATTGTTTTAAAAGATCCCAGAATTATCATATAACTAAGAGCCAACCTTTAAAAATATATATGATCAATTTGTTAAAAGAAATACTATAATTTACCTTATTAGACCTGCATTTTTGCAGCCACTTAAGCAAAAACTGATTGAAGATTCCATCCCCCAGTAGACTGTAAACTTCTTGAGGGCAGTGTCCACACCCGTGTCTCAGTGCCAGTGTGTCCAGCTGGGCAGCACATGCTACAGAATGAATGGATCTTGGTGCATTTTCTTATGAGCACTCCTGGGTTCAGGCCCTAAAATAGCCCTCTGTCAACTTACCTGTAAAATGGGGCTGCAGCAGTAACTGCCTTATAGGATGGGTTAAATGAGATAAAGGAGATAAACTGAAAAATTCTTGGGACATAGAAGAGTCAATAAAAGGTAGTCACTGCCGTTTTGTTTTGTTGTTATCATTATTATTACCATTATCGTATTTGAGGACCTTATGTCTGCTCATCACAAGAGATAGAAACTTGTCCTGGCTGGTTTGGCTCAGTGTTTTGAGCTTTGGCCTGAGAGCTGAATGGTTGTTGGTTCGATTCCTGGTCAGGACACATGCCTGGGTTGTGGGCCAGGTCCCCAGTTGGGGGTGTGCAAGAGGCAACCAGTCGATGTTTCTCTCACACACTGATGTTTCTCTCCCTCTCTTTCTCTCTCCCTTCTCTCTCTCTAAAAAAATAAATAAAATATTTTTTTTAAAGATAGAAATTTCTTACCAAAATATCAAGTGATTACTTTTTAAATATATATTTATTTTTATTACGAAGTTGAAGAATAGATTAGCAATTTTCTGATTCTGAAACAAAAATACTTAGAAATTCAAATTCACAAATCACAAGATTTTACAGCAGTCTATGAGTACATGAAAAAACATCTACTAAGCTATAACAGATTTGAATTTCTATAAATGATTTAGAAACACCATTTTCCTAAACTTCTATTTTTTGTTATTCCACTAAGCTTACAATACCAAAGGCCTTTCAGTTAACTGGTCAGCTTTCAGCCTGTGTTTACAAGTCTTTAAATTGTCTCCCTTATCCTCCTCTCTCCACTTATCAATTTGTAACATGAACCTTTGAATAGGGCAATATTTTTCACTTTGCATGAGGTTTAACATGTACCGATAAGATACAAATTGAGTCAAAAATTGTTTTGAGGTAGGTAGGGGTGTACTGGTGGCCAAACTTTGTTCCTCCCGGCTCAGCGTAGGTAAATGACTTGTCTAGCATCCTGTAGCCTGTTAATAGGACTTTGAAAGGAAAGCCCAGGACAAGCTGCTCTTTTTTCTGTTGCTACAACACACACAGCCCCTCTATCACATAACACATGGACCAACGGGACAAGCAGTGAATCATCTTCCATCAGCCATGACATCAAGTATTATGAGAAATGTCAAGCATAGGGAAAACGGAAAGTGCGTGGTTTTCCAGTGCATTCTTCCAGGTTTCGGTCCCGATTTTGAGCATTTATATGGTCACAAGTTGCCATTAGATCAGTACGCTTTACCAGTCTTCCTGTTTGCTACTGTGAACGTGAAAATGCAATGGCCAGGAAGAAGTGGGAAAGAGATGAACAAGTAAGTGACTTGTTGGAGAGATTAGAAAACCTGTTAGAATCTATTCTGTGTATTCACACCAACCACCTGACCATCCCTCACCTCACTTCACCTCACACAAATAGAGGGAACAGAGGGTAGGACAGAAATAAGAGAGCCTTCTAATACCAGGCATTGACAGAGCTGGATATCACCACACTGGACCAGAAATCATGATGACGACCTCACTGGAGCACACCATCCCGAGTGTCAATTCTTTATTCTTTGTTCTCAATGTCAGTAAAACCCGCCCATAAGAGGGAAGATTACTTCCCAGTGTGAAGACACTTCCTAACAACTATGAAAGTGGGACGTTTTCCCTGCTGAAAGGTTAAGGCTTGTTTATGGGTTGAGTTTTCTATCTTAAAATGGGGAGAGGGGCCCTGTGAAGATGTATTGTCCCCCAAGCCCCCCAATTTAATCTCCTCATTCTGTTCAGTTTCTTGTCCTCGCCCTTTACCTAATTTTCATGTCCCTCTCTTGTCTCCATTTTATTCCTCTCAACTCTCCTTCCCTCCTCTTTTATCACATTAATCTTTTTTCCAGTTTTTTTTTTTAGTTTTCATTTACGGTTTACATTCCATATTATTTTGCATTAGTTTCAGGTATACAGCATAGTGGTCAGACAATCATAGACTTTACAACGTGTATTTCTCGTGCCCACCTGGCACCTTCCGCAGCTATTACAATATTACTGACTGTATTTCCTGTGCTGCACTTCAGTCCCCACGACAGTTTTGTAACTGCCAATCTGCACTTCTCGATCCCTGCACCTTTTTCACCCAGTCCCCCAACCCTTCCCCTCTGGCAACCATCAGTCTGTTCTCTGTACCTATGAGTCTGTTTCTGTTTTTGTTTCTTCATTTATATTGCTCTTTAGAGTCCATATATCATAAATCTTTAATAGTACAGTTGCTTCTCACCAAAGTGACAAAATCTTGATTCTGAAATTCTAAAGTCTTGACTCTGAATTTTGTCTTGCCTGATGAACCATCAGCTTAGTGTTAAGAAGTAAAAGTGGTCCAGCATTCCTTCTTACATCCATCCACCAAACAAGGAGTCTATCTGTCTGTCAAGAGATATTTTGTAGAGTTTAATTTGGTATACATGCAATTTATGTATACATATACATATACATTAAAGGATTTTCTGGATCTCTGTAGGGTACTTTGAAGTCTCTTCTGCATGCTAATTTCCCTCCTAATCCAGATGCCACTGCTCTTTGTGACATTTCAGAGAGGTCACTGAGCACCATCCTTATAACCCTTCAGAGAAGAACAATGGAATGTCAGTGCAGTACCATTTTTTTTTATTACCTAACCTTTTAGTATTCTTTTTTCTTTTCAAGAAAAGCCAGTCAAGTCCTAGGAGGTCTTACCAGTGATGTTAATTTCTCTCTAGCTCAGTGAGTCCTTACCCTCTGCAGAGAAACTTAGGAATGTGTCTGTGCTCACAGATTTACACATTTCCTGTTTTATGTGATTACTCCCCAGAAGGAAATACCTTGAGTCCTTCTGCTCTGAACTGACCTTTCTGGCCTTTCCAAAATTTTGTAGTTCAACGAATCATAGTTTTTACAAATGGACTTGCCTCCTGATTTGGAATTCTAAGAACTCTAACTATAGTTGACCTGAATATAGAATATATGGGTTTGAAAGAAGTAACAAGTGTCAGAGACTGCAGCTTTATAAGCTATAAATTTCATAAACAAAATACCAGCTAAAGTTAGAAGCTGGAAAAATATTTTAGTTTTAGTAAAGCAGATTTTAAAAATCTGCTAATAAAGGAAAAAATTCATAAATTCTGGGGGAATTCATCTAAAATGTTAGCATTTTTCACACAAATTTATCAAAAAATCTTAATGTGTTACCACTTGGTGAGTTTTAATTTTGCTAGGATGAAAATAAGGTTTTCAACACTGGATAACTTATGTGGATGTGGCTTTATACAGTATAAAGATTAGTATTATACACTGTGCATAGGGAAAACCCATTTGAGTTTAAAGTGTAAATTCCTAAAGATGTTTTAGGTTCTTGCTCTGTAAAATAACTTTAAAGATAATTTACATTTGAGTATAAAGTTATTTGTGTTTATTGTGGAAACTTTGAAAAATGTACAGGAATATAAAGATGAAAATAATTTAGAATTCCACCATCCAGATAACCACTGTTCATTTTTCTTCCAGGCCCTTAACTATGCATCTATTTTGAAATTGCTTCTTTTAGACTTTCACTCTTTTGTTTTAAGCAATAATGCTTCATGCTGAGGCATGGCTTGACTTTTCATGACCCGGAGAAAAAAATTGAGAGAGGGGGAGAAGAAAATTAAGAGAGAGAGGGAGAAATTGAGAAAGAACAGGAAGGCCGTAGGATTCTCTTGCTTCCTCTCCTCCTGGCTGTTCACACTCCCCACCCCCCTACATACACCTTCCTCTCCCAGAGGCATCCTCCCAAATTCTCAAGTAGAACAACAACAATGTAAAGCTTTTCCAGCATGACAAGTGAGCCTACTGCTCTTCGCTGTGAAGAAAATACTAACATTCTGTAGGTGGACAGCTAAGTAATTAGGTAATTTGTAGATTTTTGCATCTCTATCATCATCTCTTTCTAGGCTTCTAAAAATTCATGAACAATGGTGGCCAGATGGGAGGGGTGGGTGAAGAGGTGAGGGAATTAAGAAGTACAGAATAGCCAGGGGGATGTAAGGTACAGTATAGGAAGTAGAGCAGCCAAGTAACTTATATGCATGACCCATGGACATGAACATGGTGGGGAGATTGCCTGAGGGAGTGGGGGTGTTGGGTGGGGGGCAGAAGGGAAAAATTGGGACAACCGTAATAGCATAATCAATAAAATATAATAAAAAAAAGAAATCATGAATATCTAGGAAAGAAGGAGGAGGAGGGGGAGAAGAAGATAATCCTTCTAATCACCTGAAAACACCATTTAGAGTGGCCATTATTCTGACCCCCCTTGCAATGTAGCAGTTACTCTCCTCAGCTTGTCCATCTTTATATTTTTAGTTTAAAATATTAATAAATTTTGGCCAGTTTGAGTAAACAATGCAGTTTTTCAGAACAGCTTACATAATTATGGCCTAGAACTTAAAGGCAACGAAATGTTTTCTCCTCTTCCTGTGATTTTGTGCAGAAGAGCCCGTTTGGCACAACCTGCGGTGCATACAGTAAGCACCAGACTATGGAAACAGAACAGTCTGCAGCCTGCTAAGGGGATGTCCAGTGTCTCCGTGGAACTACCCTCCCTGAAGCCTCTAAGCATGGCATTATTGTGCCCCTTCGTCGTGCTGTCATTTCACCATGAGAAATTGTGGCTCTGGCTTGTTTCTAGCACTTGGGTGGATTACGTGCTGCAGTGGTTAATTTTATGTGGCAACTTGGCTAGGCTATGGTGCCAATGTTTGTCACACACCAGTCTGGATGTTGCTGTGAAGGTATTTCTTAGAGGTGGTTAAAATAGGTTTTGCATGAAGCAGATTACTCTCCATAGTGTGGCGGGCCTAATCCACTCAGTTGAAAGCCTTAAGAGAAGAGACTGAGGTCCTCTAAAGAGGAAGAAATTCTGCCTCCAGACCTGCCTTTGAACTCAAGACTGAATCATGAACTCTTGTTGGAATTTCCAGCCTGCAGGCCTGACCTATGGATTTGGGATTTACCAGTCCCTGAAATTCCATGGGCTAATTCCTTAAAATATCAATCTCTCTCTCTCTCTCTCTCTTTCCACACACACCCCCTGAATGACAATCTCAACTAAAATGCTTTATACCATGTTCTTAAAACATACGTTTAAATATAACCCTGGCAGAAAAGGGAGGTATGTTCAGATCCCGAAATATAAGTGAAATCCGGAACCTTGGTAGGCAAGCAATTCCCAAAGCCAGCTTTCATCCTGAGTTTCTGTCAGACTCTGAAGGCCCTAAATCTCAACTCTGAGATGATGGTCAGGAACTGCCCAGGGTAGGGGGAACTGTTAGGAGAGTCCTTAAAGTTAAAAACACAAAGGGCCACATCCTCAGTGTAAAGATACATTTAAAAAAAAAAAAAACCCTGCCCTAAGGAGGGGCCATAGCAAGGCACATGCTCATCTTAACGTAGATGCTGGGAGGAGAAGAAAAACATGCCTAAGAGTTAGAAGCACAACTAGGCCCTACACAGCTTTTCTATCTGGATTCATACCACATAAATTGTTTTAACAATAGTAATAGAGTATTTCACCCTGACTGGTGTCGCTCAGTGGGTTGGACCTGGTGACAAACCTAAAGGTCACCAGTTCAATTCTGGGTCAGAGCACATGCCTGGGTTGTGGGCCAGGTCCCCGGTTGAGGAGTGTGCGAGAGGCAACGGATGGATGTTACTCTCTCTTGCACACAGATGTTTCTTTCCCTCTTTCTCCCTCCCTTGCCCTCTCTCTAAAAATAAAGAAAATCTTTTAAAACATAATAGACTATTTCAATATAAAAGGATCCGAAATTGGTAGTACAACCAGGTGACTTGACTAGAAAGAGCAAACGCAAGCCTTTTCTGCAAAGCTTCGTCTTCACCTGTGGCCTCTACGATCCCCACAGACCAAGCGCCAAGGCAAATGAGAAGCTCGCCGGAGAAAAACATCACAAAGCCAAGGGAGAAACATGGCACCAGAAGGAGCAAGCAGACGACACCAGAATAGTCCCTCGGTGACACCAAATATTGACATTACTAGTGACCAAATACAAATTTTATATGCTCAATTAAATAAAAGAGGAGCTTGAAAATATTTGCAAGAAATAAGAGACTATGAGAAACATCTAAGCAGAACTAAAGTGTAGCCAAAAAGTACTTCAGGAAATAAAAAAATAAAATGATTAATTTTTAAATAGGAGAGGGGGATGTTTAGACCCCAAAAGAAAAGAGAATGAATGACTAGAATATAAATTTAAAGATAATTTCCAGAACACAGTCCAGAAGCAAAGAGACAAACAATCTGAAAGAGACATTAAGAGTTTTATAGCTCTTCATCAGAGTTCATGAAGAAAATAATAGCATAGGGAGAAGGTAATTTCCAGAGATAATGGCTGAGAAGTTTCCAGTATTACTGAGGACACTAGCGCTCAGGTCCAGGATGCCAAGTGCTTCTCAAGCAGGGGAAATGAAAGAAATCCACATGTAGAACTATGACTGTAGGACCGAAAAGTGGAGGGAAAACTGAAAGTACTCAGGAAAGAAAGACGGATCCCCTGTGAACAGGCAGCCTCCGACCGAACGCGGACTTTCCAACAGCAGCGACAACCAAAGACAAGAGACAGTAGATTCGTGCCACCAACGTGCTGAGAGAGAATAACTACGAGTCAGGAATTATACCCGGGTCAGAAGGAATTGGGGCAAAATATTCAAAGTGATGCAGAGCAGGAACCTACAGACAAGACGACTCTACCCGGCAAGGCTATCATTTAGAATGGCAGGACAGGTAAAGAGGCTCCCAGACAAGAAAAAGCTAAAGGAGTTCATTATCACCAAACCAGTACTACAAGAAATGTTAAAGGGACTCTTAAAAAGAAGGGAGAGGGAGATCAAAATGTGAATACTAAAATGGCAATAACTACATACCTATCAATAATTCCTTTAAATGTAAATGGATTAAATGCTCCAATCAAAAGACATAAAGTAGCTGAATAGATAAGAAAACAAGACTCCTACTACGCTGTCTTTAAGAGACCTACCTTAGATCAAAAGACACAAACAGACTGAAAGTAAAGAGATGAAATAAAGATATTTCATGCAAATGGAAATGAAAAAAATCTGAGACAGCAATACTTACATCATACAAGATAGACTTTAAAAGAAAGGCTATAACAAGAGACAAAGAAGGGACCCAGCAATGCCAGTTCTGGATATTTATCTGAAGAAACTCAAAACAGCAATTCAAAGAGACATATGCATTTTTATGTTCGTTGCAGCATTACTGATGATAGCCATGATATGGAAATGACCTAAATGCCCACTGATAGGTGAATGAATAAAGGAGAGGTGGTATATATACACACACACACACACAACAGAATATTACTCGGCCATAAAAAAGAATGGAATCTTGCCATTTGCAACAACATGAATGGACCAAGAGGGTATTATGCTAAGTCAAAAAGTGAGACAACTACCATATGATTTTACATACATGCGGAATCTAAAAAACAAAACAAACACAATAGAAACAAACAGATACAGAGAACATTTTGATGGCTGGCAGGTGGAAGGGAGGTTTTGGGGTTGGATGAAAAGGGGGAGAGGTTATGATGTACAAGTTGTCATTAAAAAACAGGCATGAGCTGTGAAGTGCAGCACAGGGACCTAGTCAATAACATTGCAGTGACTATGTGGTGACAGGTGCCACACTTACAGGAGGATCGTTTTGTAAGTTATACAAATGTCTAATCACCATGTTGTACACCTGAAACTAAAATGATATTGTAGGCCAACTGTGATTAAAAAATAAAAATAAGTTTTACAAAAAATCATATCCCCAGTGAAATATATTTCAAGAAGTATAAAATATAGATATTTTTAGTCAACCAAAAATTGAGAGACTTTAACACAGCCAGACCCTCACTAAAGAAAATTACAAAGGATGTACTTCAAAAAGAGGAAAATAATCAACAAAGATATAGGTAAATATGTGGATAAATCTAAAGAAATTTGTATTAACAATAGTATTTACTCCATGTGTGTGTAGTGGGGAGGAGGTATTAAGCTAGAACTGGATCCCAGAACTATATAAAGATAAGAGGAAAAGATTTCTAAGGTACTCATATTGTTCAGGATCTGGAAGGATATTGATTGACTGCCAAGGGGAGGGGGTCGAGACAGGTGAAGGAGGGTATGGGGGGATAAATGGTGATGGGCAGAGACTTGACTTGGGGTGGTGAGCACACTATATAGGGTACAGATGATATGTTGTAGAATTGTGTACCTGAGACCTTATAGTTTTGTTCACCAGTGTCACCATAATAAATTCAATAAAAAGAAAAAAGTTTTAAACTTTTAAAAAACTATTAAAAATAGCTAAATAACCACTAAAAGAACAGACATACAAAGAATGTAACTTCCAAACAAGAACAGGGGGAAACTGGACTCTGAGGGGGAAATCCTCAATCAATGCAAAAGAAGCAAAAGGAAAGGATCAAAAAACAGAAATATAAAGCACCAAAAAATGGTAGTAATAAATCCAAGTATACCAGTATTTACAATAATATAAGTGTACTAAAGACTCCAGTTAAATAACAGAGATTGTCAGGTTGATTTAGAAAAAAAAAACAGTTATATACTGTTTACAAGAGCTTCTTAAAACATAAAGCTTGTAGAAAAGTTGAAGGTCAAAGGATGGAAAACTAAACATTAACAGAAGAAAGCCAGTGTGGCTAAATTCCTGTCGGAGAAAACTGGCTATGACCAAAGCATCACTAGAAATGAAGAGCTGTTACCTAACTCACCAAGCAGATACGCCAGTTCTATACTTTTATGTACTCACAAACATATGCTTCCTTTCAATATCGGAAAAGTGTGAAGTTTCTGCCATCACCATTACTGCTATTCAATATTGTATTTGGAGTCCTAACCCATATAAGTATGACAAAAACAGAAAATAAATCAAAGGTTTGATTAGAAAATGAACATTGTCGTATTTGCGCATGGGATTACTGGCCACTCAGAAAACTCAATAAATTATTAGAATTAGTAGAGTTTCTCAATCAGTATACATTTTCATACTGCAAAAATCAATAAGGATATATAATTTTAAAAGAATGCCATTATAGTAGCAAAAATATATGATAAATCTAGATATAAACCTAACAAAATTGTGTACCTCATTAATAGAGGAAAATTCTACCTTATTGAAAAAACATTACAGAAGACTTAAGCAAATGAAGAATTATCAAGTTGTTAGTAGGAAGCTTCAACTGCATAAAGATGGCAATTTTTCCCATATTGATTAAACCTAATTCCAACGAAAATCCTAACACTATTTTTCATGGAACTTGAGAAGCTAATTCTAAAATTGAAATGGATGAGCAAATGGTCAAAAATGGTCATGCCTCCCTAAGGAAAAGTCCAAGATAAGGAGAATTCCCCTCCCCCATAGTAAGACAGTGGGATGCAGGTAGAGGACTAGACAAAAGAGCCAAAGGAATATGATAAAGAACTCAGAAACAAATCAATGGATATAGGTAGATTTGCTTTAATAATGTCATGGGCATGAGAGTTAAACAGAGAAAAGATTCAATCAATGGTACTAGGAAAATTTATTAAACAACTATGAATAAACTAAATTGGAACCTTACCTCACATCATACACAAAAACCAATACCAGTTGGATTAAAGACTTAAATGTGGAAGGCAAAACTATAAAACTTTTAGAAAGCAATTTAGGAGAATACCTTTACAAGCTCCTGATGGAGAGAGATTCTAAAACAAAACACAAAAATATCAACTCATGAAGGAAAATACTGATACATTCTACCACACAGGATTAGAACTTTGGTCCATCAAAAGACTTCAGCAGGAGAGTGAAAAGAGAATTGTAACTATGCTGTACACATAATCAAGACAAAGGATTAGTCCAAGATACATTTTTAGTATTTTTTAAAGATTTTGTTTGTTAATTTTTAGAGAGAGGGGAAGGAAGAGAGAAAGAGAGGGAGAGAAACATCAGTGTGTGGTTGCCCCTTACTAGGGACCTGGCCTGCAACCCAGGCATGTGTCCTGACTGGGAATGGAACCAGTGACACTTTGGCTTGTAGGTCCGTGCTCAATCCACTGAGCCACACCAGCCAGGCAACTTTTAGTATTTTTTAAGGCTCCTATGAATCAAAAGAAAAATAACCCAATGAGAAAATAACAATCACAAGCAGGTATTCATATAAGAGAAAATAAAAATGGCCCACTGACACCTGACAAAATGCTCAACCCTATCAGTAACCAAAGAAATGCAAATTAAAACTACAAAGAGACATTTTTCCATATGAATAAAAAATTTAAGTAAGTCAATAAGAAATGTTGACATGGATGGTAAACAACAATGACTTTTGTCACCTCCTAGTGGGAGTATAAATTAATACAACTATTGAGGGAAACTGATAGTACCGGCTAAAATTGAATAAGAAAACAATTCTACCGCTGGGTTAATATACTAGAGAAACTCTTGCATGTGTGTACCAGGATGCATTGAGATGCTTATAGCAGCATTTGTCATAATTACAAAAGAAAGAAGGGAGCACTGGCTGGTGTGGCTCAGTGGATTGAGTGCTGGCCTGCAAACCAAAGGGTCCCTGGTTTGATTCCCAGTCAAAGTGCATGCCTGGGTTGCGGGCCAGGTTGGGGGTGTGTGAAAGGCAGCCGATTGATGTATCTCTTGTACATCAATATTTCTTTCCCTTTCTTTCCTCCCTTCCCCGCTCTCTAAAAATAAGTAAATAAAATCTTCTTTAAAAAAAGAAAGAAAGAAGGGAGGGAGGAGAACCCAGATATCCATTCATCATGAAGACCAATCACATGTGACATGCTCACACAGTGAAGTACTATACAACAATGGCAATGAAGAAACCACATTATGTGAATATGGCAACATTAATTTACTACCAACCATTGAACGTAGTGTTGGGAGACGATAACAAATCACTGAAGACTATGTAATGCTTGCTTCTGTTTATATAAAGGTTTCTTAAAAAAGGAAAACTTCACACTATGTCATTTAAGGATACATACAAAAGTAGTAATATTATAAAGAAAGCAAGCAAATGAGTAAAGCACAATGCAAGGTGGTGCTTATTTCCAGTTTGTGTTGGTGGGGAGGGGAGATAAAATCCAAGAGGGCACGATGGAGTCTCCTTACAGACAGTACTGAAATTTTTTAATGCAGCTGTTAGAATATGAGCATTCATTTTATTTTATTCTTTAGATTGTACAGATACATTCATACAGTATTTTATATGTGTGATACATTTCATAATCGAATGTAAGATATGTTGTTTCCAGGATGTTGGCTAACATAGCAAGGCTCAGCCTGTCTCTTTTGCCTTTCTTTTTTAAAGTTAATTTAATTTAATTTTAGAGATGGAGACGGAGGGAGAAAGAGAGGGAGAGAAACACCGATGTGGGAGAAACACATCTGATCTGTTGCCTTTTTGCATGCCCCCAACTGGGGACTGGCCTGCAACCCACGCATGTGCCTCAACTAGAACTGGGACCTTTTGGTTCATAGGCCAGCACTCAAACCACTGAGCCACACCAGCCAGGGCTCTTTTACCTTTCTTCTTCAAGGAAAAGCTATTAGAAAACACCATTCTCTTATTGATTTAAATATAATCCATCCTTGAGTCTAGTGTTCCTTCTCTGTGGCTCATGACTACTGTAACATGGATCTGGTACTGTACTTGTGCCTGCTCTGCCATTATCAGGAGTCTTATTTCTGTAGTTTTCTGGTAAACTAAGTCTGAGGGTAGCAAGATCATCACCCTCCCTTTCCAGCAGTGTTTGTTCAGCCAGCACGTGTAAAAGAAGAGAGAAGGAAGAAGGAAGGAGAAACAGAAGAAGAAGAAAAAGGGAAAGAAATTTAATGAAAATCAGATCCCCAGGAGCTTCTTTACTCTAATGAAGTTCACTTTGATTGACTCCAAAAGAATTCTTTCTGAAGGACAGAGTAATTCAAGGCCTTGAAAGCTAACCAGCAGCGATGGAAAGGCCTAATCCAGTATGTCACCCTTTCATGGGTGGACCTTATCAAAATCACCTAGTGTTCCCCTCTCTCTGAAGACCTTGATCTGTAAAATAGAAATGATAAGCAATCACGCTGATTGTTCTTAGAAGCTATGGTCATATGCTTTCTACTGATAAAAGAGCCCATCCTTGATTCTGTCTAAACCTACACATGGCTGTTAAATGATCCTTTAATTTGGAAGTTTCATCACTCTGACTCACATTTGGATTTTCTTTTTTCTTCCTAATAATGCAATATTTCAGTCTTTACATCCTCACTCAACTTTTGCTGGCATGGACACATTCAGCATTGTCATACCGGCCAATAAAAGCTGAATACTATATATTTTTGGTACGCTTTAGTAAGTTTCATATAAGCAAAAGATTCCATCATTTATTTGATTTGAACTTGCAAAGACATCAATAAACTAAAAGAAAGCATACTGGGTATTGATGGAAGAAAAATGTTGATTCCCAAATTTATCTTCTGGGAATTCAAAATACACAATGGAGTAACAGCTGTTCTAGCATCAGAGATTAGCAGAAAGTTATTATTGAAATTCAAAGTTGTGACATCTTTAGATAAATATTTGTCCTTGGTTTTCACAGCCTCTGACTCAACAGAAATCGGAAAGTGTTCATAGAGTGGCCCAGAGAAGATCGTTTTAAATCTTCAGCTGCGGTTGAAAGGGAGCCCAGGTTGGATTCTGGGGGCAAGTCCATCTGCTGTTGTTGCTTCCTGATGTCAATGTCTAGCTCTCTCTGCCTCCAGCCATTTCTCAGCCTGGCCTTGAAGGCTTTCTTCACCCCTCTTACCGAGCCTGCCACAGAAGAAAGCTTTCCTCTCACTGCGAGCGCCCGCCCAGGGGGGCGCCGACAGTCCGGCCTGGTGCCTTTGGAGGGAGGGTCCCTCTACCAACTCCTGGCTGTGGAAGACTTCAGTCCACCAGCCTCAGAGCACACAAGTGCGTGAATCGAGGACAAACTCGCTTTTGTCTACCTCCTATTGGGAACATAGTAGCTGCTCAATGAACGTTTGATGAATGGTCACACCTCGGGCAGCCTAGACTACCATGGAGGAGTCTCTTTCTGTTCTTCCTAAATCACCTGCCCGCACTTGTCCGCAGCCCTGACCTCCGTCTTTGCCTCCACCCCGTCGGCGTCTACGCGGCCACCGGCCAGGGCGGGGATCTCGGCTCCTGCAGGAACGTGGGCGCGGCAGAAGGGCGCAAGTGCCGACCAGAGGGTGGCGGCGGGGACGGGGGCGGGGGCGCGGACGGGGACAGCCAGACTCGCGCCCCTCTCCGCTGCAGGCTCCCCCACGCCCCTCTTGCTCCTGTAAGCACAGCCACCCCCACCCCGCAAAAGCAAATGGAGAATCTTGGCCGCGGCCCCCTCCCCCGCCTTATAAAGAAGAAGTTGACTTTTGTTTGGAGTTTGTGAAAAGTGGGGCTCGGGGCCCAGTCAATGGGGCGCCCCGCGGCGCGGGCTGAGTGGAGCCAGCGCGAACCGCTCCGCCGCGGCCCCAATTAATCCGCCCTTTGTGCGGCCGCCCCGCCGCCGCAGCACCGGCGGCCCATTGTTCCGCCTCGCCGGCCGCGGGATTTGCCGTTTTCAAACAGCCGGTTTTGTCCCGGGCAGTTCGAGCGGAAGTTTCTCACTGACAATTTGCCCCAAATAGATAGATTTGTCAGGAGCGACCTTCGGGAAAGAAGCAAAAAGCCACTGGCCTAAAGATTGGGCCGGAGACGGGGACAAGCCGTCCCCCGCCCCCGCGGCCGAGCCACCTCCCGCACCCCCAGCACCCCCCGCACCCCCCGCAGGGCGTCCCCGGAGCCCCGCCGGAGCTCTGGCCCTGGCACCTGCTGAGCCAGACACTCCGCGGACCTGACCTCCATTTACCCGCCTGCGAAATGGGACGGTCGGGAGCTTGCGGGCTGTGCACCCAGAGCTTTGGCTCCATTGGGGGGAAGACGTCGCTTCCTCTCTCCCGCACCTCCTCTTACAGAAACCGTAACCAAACACCTGGCCAGGCCTCGGCGACCCGGCGAAACCGCCCGGAGGGTGGGTCCCGGGTAACAAGTTCCGGATGGTGCCCGCGCTGTCTCTCTCCTGCCCTCTGGCTCCTCCTTAACAAAGATGTCAACCGTGCTAAATCACAGGTGGTGCCTTTGTAGGGCTAGCTATTGTGCCCTCAGAAGTCAAGATGCAAACCGCTTTGTACCAAACCGCTCGTGATCTGCAGCTCTCTACTTGGGAGTTGGGCTGTTAGATGTTCTTCCCACCCACCAGGCCGCCCTTCTCCCAAATGACCTCACTTAATAAGCAAAATCTAAATGCAGGGGTGGGGGCGGGAGGGGGGGGCGGTGGAACTAACTTGCTGTTGATGAAAAGAATACTTACTGATTTCTTCATATTTCATGGCAAGTATGAGTCCTTTCAAATACAGTCTCATAGCAAACTAAACTGTGAATTTTAAGCAGAACTGAATTGTATTAATCACTTGATGGGTTGGTTCATTTTCTATCACTAGAGTTGAAATACAAAGGTTGGGACTCCACAGCATCTATTTCTGCTGCACTCAGGCAATCTCTTTCTTTAGTCTAGATTGAAAATCTCCTGCTAGTTGTCCACGGGAGAAGAATTGAAACGGAAAAAAAATCTGTTTTTTGTTTATCTATCAGGTGAATATGCACTTCAGCATCGTGCAGAGGAAACCCTAGGTGGTCTTTAACAAGGTTTCAGTGGTTAAGAGCTACAATTTAGAAAAGATGACAATACATACACAGTGTCAATAGTATTTAAACAAACATCCCAGACAACAGAATGATGGTTATTAACTATGATGCTTTGGGCTTCTGACTAATTTCCCATGCCTGTCTGCAGCCAAACAGCTGCAGGATTTCCTCCCCTGATAAACTGTTTATGTGCATCATTTTAAAAATTGCATTTAACAGTAATATCCTTCAGAATAGTCCCTCTGTGTGGAACAGAAGTGAATGATTTAGTAATAGTGACGAATAAAGCCAGTAGCAAGAATGTCTTTCATGCCAAAAGAACTCTAAGCACTCTGCTAAAAATCAGCTCCTTGAAAGGTTCTGCACTTCTCTGATGCTGTATGCCCTGCAGTGCATACATCACACACCGTGCATGCAGTACATGCAGTCTAAACAAATCAGCTTTTTAGTCCTACTCACACTTGCAACATTTTCAAAATCAACTAAACTGTGAGCTGTACTAAAGTGTATCCCTCCTAGGGTTTGACAATATTAAAGAAATCCAAAGAGAAAGTAAGTTTCTTCTGCCTAATTCCTTCCTCACTTGCAGATAGATATTAAGTTTTAAAAATTACTTTAGTGATCGGGACATTAAAATGAATGCATTCCTTCGACACTCCAAACATGCAGCTCCAATCATTATTCAGCTAATGCAACTGTAAATAAATATACTTAGGGATTGCAGATTAGGGATCCCAACTATATGCAATTATGAATACTTGGGTAATTATACATTATTTTAGCTCAGCACAAATGCATGGACTAAAGTGGAATTACCTCCACTGCTTTTGTTGTTGTTTAGCATTTATTAAGCACTTGCTTTGCACTAAAAGATGGCCAAAACATACCAAAGAATCTCAGCCTTCAAACAGGCATCTAAAAAAGGTATCTAAATATTTGTACCTTATCTATAGAGAAAGACACATATGTTGGATGTGGTGCACATGGGTATTCCAAATATCTCCTTATTCAATGTCCTAATCTGATAGAAACATCAGATTTCAAATCACTGTTTCATCTACTCCAAAATCCTGTCAATTACAGCTGACATTTTAGAGACAGGGAGAAATGTCTGCAACCTACCTCCTGAGTGGTGAGCTGGTACACCTGAAAGGCCAAACCCTCCTCGCAGCAGGCAATCATCTTATGCCCTGAAGCATGAGATCTGATTACCCCTATCATCATCTTAGCTTGCATAGATACAGATGTTATTAACGGCTGTAGTTTATCCAACCCTTTTTTGAAACGCAGCTGCAGCATTTGACTTGGGGACCTCCTGTGAATCCCACTGGTTGACTCTGTCTTGCACAAAGCACGTGGGGTTTGGGGGAGGGAGAAGCGGGGGGAGGTTTGTTTTGTTTTGGAGGGGTTTTTTTGAATCGCACTTCTCTAAATAGCCACTCGGCATCTTTGTAAGTGATATGAATTCTGAAATGACTTACTAGAATAGGAAGCCAACAGACTACTGTGTGAACTAGATCATTTAGAAACAAAGCATACTAGAATCTATGATATTTTCACTGCATTGGCAGAGATCAAATATGAGGTCTTGATATACTTATTCATGGAAAAAAGAATAACTTTCTCAAATATGTTAGCCACATTTAAACCGAGCTACCCTGTTCTAGATAACAACTGTTTCTACTAGTGTTGAAACAGTTAATCTGGACAGGGCAGGGGTGTTTTTAAAATGTGAAAGGCCCAGACTGGCAAACCACACTGATCAAATTCAGTGATTAATCTAATCTTTGACTTTTTCTCAGTGTTTACTATTAGTGCCTCTAAGCAGTACCTCTTGTAACTCACATGATCCCCTCTACAAAACAGAAAGAGACCTCACAGGTTTTCTATCCATTGGCACACAGAAAATTTTAAATATTGGCAGAGAGGGAGTTTGAAAAAAATGAAAACCTGTGAAGTGGAAGAGTTTGAGGTTTCAGAAATACTGTACCATTACTTCAAGATGCACAAAACGCTTTTCTTAATTCTGATTAATTCACTCCTAAGAGAGTGAAATTGCCTTAATTGGAGCTTCTAGACGTCCTTCTGGAAAATGGGAAGTAGCTCAATGCAGTGCAATTAGTATTTCAAAGAGCATTACATTCAGCATCAAGAATTCTGGCTCCCGTGGTTGGCCTCTGTCTCTAGATGAATGACCTAGGACAAGCTTTGTCTCTACAGGTCTCAGTTTCCTTTTCTGTAAAATGATGGAATTAGTTAAATAAGTATTGATCTCTATGGTCACTTTTGACTTGTGCGCTCTGTAATTCTGGGCTAAATGGAAGCCAACTAAGACTGCGTAATTCACAGGAAATTTGGAGGTTAAAGGTTTGGTGGCCTCTCTCTCCGTGGATATTGTCAGCTCTCTCATTTCTCTAGTCATTCTTTTGTTACGGCCCAAATGACCTGCACTGCTTCCCAAGGTTTGGTGGTCTAGAGGACCTGCTCCTCATCCCTCCCTCCCATCTCTGGGGCACAGTAAAAGAAAGCCAGCTTCCCCTTCCTCAATACCATCAGGCAGGTCACTCATACATTCGCATTTATAAAGCACTGCTGCATGCCAGAGTGCTGGGGATCCAAAGATAAATCCGTCTCTGCCTCAAGAAGCTCCCTGTCTTGTTGGAGAGCTGGGTATCCCTCATGTCTCCTTTTCACTCTTGCCATGAGGAAACAAGAAACAGGCAGCTTTGTCTCTGTTGACCTATCTTCCTGGGAGAAGAGAGGGAAACTACATTATTTCCTTGCCCCAGGTAAAATCTCTGACTGTTTTTGCTTTAAGTACTTTTCAGGTGAGTCATCTGATAGCGAGGGAGCCCAGGTCCCAAATTAAAGCAATTTGACAGGAGAGCCATGGTAAATTCTTCCTGGAACAAGGCAGGATATCAATAAATAAAACATTTAATGCAAGAAATAAAGTAACAGATGGGAGAAGATATTTCGATTTGATTATTCTTGGGGCAAGAAGTGTATCAAAGTGCAGAGACCCTGGAGAAGGCACCAATCAGCAGTCTGCCCCTGGACCTGAATTTCTTCTGCTGATGTGGCCTTGAGGGACAGTGTGACTAAATGCAGAGGCATGATTTGTTATTTGTTAAGGGGCGGGGAGCCTTTCCCACATACCATGGTCTTGCTACCATTGCTATAAACAGTGTGTCTTCCCACTGGTGGGGAGCAACAGACAACTCTTAGCCAACATGGACCTGGAGAATGTCAAGGAAAAACTGTTACTCAGTGCTCGTGGGGGGTCTAAAACACCTGTGTTTCTTTTTTGGATGGTTCTGCTTCTTTTCTGAGTACAGTTACATAGAAGCCAAACTTGAAAAGATGTTCACAGCAGACTCAGGAGCAAGCCTGAGAAGACCGTTTCTCTCATGGTCACTGAGAAGCCCTCACTGAGCACCTGCTATATGCCAGGCACTCGGCTCCATGGTCCTCCCTCTCTCTCACTCACCACCCACTGGGGGAAGCAACAACCGACCCCAGGTGAAATTGTGCCTTGGGAGAAAACGAAAACCAACTTTCTCCTTCATGTAAACAAACACCCGAGTAAAAACTTGTGCCAGGGTCTTTCAGAGGTGGAACATCAAACCTCAGCCACGTTCAACTGGTAGGTTTCCCCAGCCATTTTCTGGGTCTGAATATTTCTCAACTCTGCTTAGCAGTGAAACGGAAGTCATTTTAAAGGAACGCGACTCTAGAGGTTCTAGAATGGCCTCTGGAGGGAGTTCATCGCTGGTTGGGAAAGAGGCCTCGGCTCCGCACCAACTACATCACCTCTGCTTGCTGATGAAAAAGTGTTTTCTTTCTTCTTTGCTGTCTTAATTCAGAAGCATGAGGGGAACAGTAATGGAGAAAGGCGACATTTTAGTGGAGCTAGTGAGCTGAGAGCTAGGGGTCAGGCCCAGAGAATGTGGTGCCTCTCACACAGTCTACTTAACGGGGCCCTACCTCCCTTTTTAAATGCTTGGGAAATGGCTTCAGCAGGAGAGTGAGCTGCAATACAGCACCACTTTCAGGGGCAGTGAATTTCCCTGACTCAAGTCTGGCTTTCCAGGGCATTCCCTGACAGCCTGCCCTACTCCACACTGGTTTAGGGTCCCTTGTATCTTTCCAGAAAGTTCTGTGTTTTAGTCCACTCCAAAGCCCTTACCATCTTTTATGTGGTCGTCCTCCTGTAACCCCCTTGAGAAAGGGGTCATGTCATTAATCTCTGGTACATAATGGGTGCTCAGTAATTGATGAAGGAGGTGGATTGGGGGATGGACATAGACCCCTAAATTCCATGGTCCTTCTCCTGTTCTTATTTCTTATATTCTGGACCAAAATGTAAACATCTTGGAATAAAAGATGCCTTCCCTGTGTTTTTGGCTTTGATTTGTTCAAGACCTAAGAGACTCATGAGAGGCTAACAAGGAAGTTAGAAACTGTGTTTGGACTCAGAAGGGCTTAAGAACCTGTTGGGTGTGGTTCCACTCACTCCCCAAGCCAACGCTATAAACCAGCAATTTTCAACCAGCCTTTTTCACCTCATGGCACATACAAGCTAATTACTAAAATTCTGAGGGACACCAAAAAAATATACTTTTGCCAATCTGACAAAATAGTTATAATTTTGATTCATTCATACCAGATGTCATTTTTTTTTAATTTGACAATCTGAGGGAAAAGAGGTCAGTGCTCCTGATTGAAATAGCCAGGTACTGCATATCTTGAAAATTCCTCTGGCACACCAGTTGAAAATCGCTGCTGTAAACTCAACCTTGAACTTAAGATCTTGCCTCTGTCAAAAGGTATATCTGAGGTAGGTGGCACTGGCTGCTTATCGACTGTTTTTCTTAGTACACTCTCAGGCTCTCAGGAAAAACCTTTGAAAGTTGAGCTTGAACGGGGCATAGTCCCCGTTCCTTATATTTTACATATAAGGATCTGGCACCCAGAGAGGTCTAGTCACTTGTCCAGATTTACACAGCTAGTGGGACAGAGCCGGAACCCCCACCTTCTGGCTTCCAGTTAGTCTAGCCTTAACTATGCCTCCAAAAGCTTCCTGAGAAATCTGCAGGGGCCTTTCCGCCTTCATTCACTCCCCCGCCATTTGTGCAACACCCACTAAGAATCAGGCAGTGTAGTGGAGCCTGCAGGTGGGAAGGTGAAAAGTAACAGTCCCTGCTTTGCGGGGGCTTTCTCCTCTGACCCCCAGGTCTCTACACCCTAGACCCAGGTCCCTGTGGCCTGCTGCAGCTTTCAGCAAGTGAGCGGAAGCAGGCCAGCACTCTGGCTCAAGGCTCCTCCTGGACCTGGTGGGTTCCTAGCCCCAGCCGCACCCCCACCCCGCCCCCCACCTACCCTGGATCTTGTCGTTGCCATTGCCACCAAACCAATCATGCCAGAAAGTCATCATGATGATTTCAGAACTGCATTGTGATTTATGCAAAGCGCGAGGATAATTACAGCTGGGAGGGCAGAACGCAGTAGGAACATGCTGAGGGTGTGTGTGTATGCGTGTTGCGCCTTTTGCCAGGGCTGGGTTGTGTGTGGGTGGGTGGGTGTGCGTGTGCGCATGCGCTTCTATTCAGTGGACTTATCGACATTCTGCTTGATTAGGGGCTGGCATCAGGAGAAAGAGGAACATTCCCATTTTGATTCTGAGACAACTTGGTAAGCCTCAAAAGTATTTCCCCAAAGTTTTGATGCTACAAATACCCCAGCAGGGTAAAAGTGTGGGGGAGTATGGCGAGTGGTAGTTTGGACCCCTCCGTAGCCACAGTCCTCCTACCTGCAAGCCCCTGTACCCACGAAGCGGCTTCTAGGTTTCCTTTTCACCACAGACTCCTAAATTTTTCCCAGGAGACAGGCCTATGTCTACTGTGACTCCAGCCTTCATCTCGTTCCAGATAAGTTACTTGGACTCTTGAAGTTCTTTGTCTTTAACCCCCACCCACCCTCTGCATCCACATGATGACGGTGGTGGTGATGGCGGCAAGTGGGTTTCTGGCGGGAACCAGAATGCCAGGCTCCAAAACAGAGCCTGGCACAGCGGTAACTGTGTCTAAAACCCCGCCCGGAAACAACTTCCCTTTCTGAGTACTGAGTTCCAGTCTGCGCCGTGTCGCCGGGGGGGACTCGCTGCTCAAGCGTCTGCCCAACTTGGCTGTCAAAAATACTGATTTTTTTTTGTCCTGCCTCCTGGAAAACAAACAAACAAAACCACCTCATTTATGCTTTGTCCCATAATTTCCTAATCTTATCCCAATTCCAAAAACCGAGGATGGGTAATTTAGGAGATAGTCATCCCCCGTCTTGGTCTTTCTGCACGCCCCCAGCCCCCGAACGCTGGCTGCTGCGCCACACTAGAGGGACAGCGGGCTTTGATGTGTGTGGTGTGCGCGGCCGGCGCTCCAGGCCCAGCCCAGGCCGCGGCAGAAAGTTGCAGTCACGTGCTGCCGCCGCAGACCCGGGCGCACAGCCTGGGCCCCAGGCACGCCTTTGCCCTGGAGCCGCTGCGCCCTCCGAGGGCTGGGGCTGGGGAAGTGGGTTCGGGGGGCGGGTGGGACACCTGCAAGCTCTCACTTGTACACGCCTACTCTGATCCAAAGACCGGTTTGACAACGAGTCTGGAGACAGCGGGGCCGAGGCTGAGCGGGCAGAGCGGCGTAGGGGCCTCGGTTCTCCTCGCGGCCCCTCCCCCACCCCCTCGCGGGGGGGTCAGCGCGCGGCTGGGGATTGGTGAGCAGGAGGTGTGACCCCTGACCTCTGGCCAGACCCACGCCCGGAGGAGAGGGTGGCAAGCACTGGTTCGACAAGTTCAAGCGGCTGGGGGAGCTTAAATAAGAATTAATCTCTTAGAGATCAGAATCAGCGGCTCCTTTGGCGTGCGCTCTCCCGGCGCGGCACAGGGACCGGGGCGCGAGAAGCACAGGAACTCCCGGGAGGCGGGGGATGGGAGAAACTTGCCGCGGCGAAGGGGCTCTTCGGGACCCTTTGGCCTGGGGAGAGGGAGCCCGCAAAGCCCGCTGGGGACACACTGCAGGAGAAGCTTTGCCCTCCAGCCACTGCAGTGCAGATAATGGAGGTAGCAGGAGTTTCTCCCTGCTGCGTACGGACTTTGCTTTGGGGAGCGGGCGGCACCCTCCCCGCCGCGGCTGGTGCCCCAGCGGACAGCGCGAAGGCCTAAGGAACTCGAAGCCTCTGGCAGACCCCATTCCAGTCCCCAAGTCCCCAAACAGCGTCCTTAGCTATAACTTTCCATAGATAGTTGCAAATGAATAATTACTCACCTCGGGCCAGGTCCAAGTTTTACCCAACAGAAGGGGCACGGGACCAAGAATGAACCAACTCACTTGGCGACAGCCGGCGGGCACAGTCAGACTCAAACACACAGCCACCTAGTTTCTTCCGTGAATTCGTCTGGCACTCTGGAAAGAAGGGGAAAGGCGTTTTGAGAAAGCTCCATCTCCCCTCCCCTTTCCTTTTGCCAGGAAATATAATAATTCATTTTGTTACAAGAGCAGCACCGTCCTCACCATCACGCGCACACAGAGCCACACTCCCATATTCACACTCTAACTCAGCTCCAAGAGTGCCTGCATTTTCTTCGGGAGCCGCTTGGAGGTTCATTAATATCATTAGCATTTAACCCCCTCCCTTTTCCCATCCCCTCCCCGCACATGGCTGACGTCAGACCCCGCCAGGAGTTGGGGGAAAAGCTAAGTGGGCCAGGGACGCCCTATTCCCCTCCCCGCGGCTGCCTGTCAGAGAGCTTCTGGAGATATTACAGGGGACCCAGCCCGCCGCGACAAGCACAAAGTCACGGGGTAATGAACTTCGGGGACCCTATGCCGCTCAGAACGCGGCTCTCCCCGGAAATCAGGACCTGGCCGCCTGTTCCTTCGGAAGACTTCCAAGCAATCTAGTTTTCCCACAACGCGCTCGGGTTTGGGCAGCGCCGAGCCCATCTGCCTGAGACTGCGGTTGTGTTTTCCTTCTTTCTTTAGAAGACCAGCGGTCTGTAGAGATCTGTCCACACTCTCCATGCTCAATGTAGAGGGAGACATTGAAGACTGAGAGACAGGAATGGGGAAAGAGAGGGATTTTGCCATTCTTGCTCCGTAGGAAGACCATTTTCTTGTTTCCATCTCTGTCCTTCAATACCCCTCTCTTGTTCTCCCTTCTTTCGATCTGCTTGTCTGCCTCTCCATTTGTCTGTTCGTGCCTGTGTCCATATCAAGCAACATTCCTAGCAGCTGCAGTTTTGCAAGAGCCGGGAAGAAACTTAAGGATGCTTCAATTTCCACTGTGGAACGAATTCTGAGCTCCCGGGGAGCAGTGCAGCGCGCGATCGGCATCCACCTGTCCAGCCCCGGAGCCTCGCAGGCTGGAGGGAGGCTGGAGAGTGGCGGAGCCCGGCGGCGAGGCGGACGCTGTCGGCCGGGACTCGAGCAGCGCCCACCAACCGCTCCGCCCGGGGACCGCAAGCATGAGCAAGCCGGCCGGATCAACAAGTGGGTACCTTTAGGGCCGCCGCGGGGCTCAGGCGCGCAGCCTGGGGCGGGCGGGTGGGGGAGGCCTTGAAGAGCCTACCCAGAGCGCAGCCGCCCGGAATCCCGGAGAGGTACTCCTTTGGTGTGTGCGCTTTGGCCCAGCTCCTTGTAGACCGTGAGTTGGAGCGTTTGGTGGTGAAGGCAGAACAATTTCGTTACCCTGAGTTTCTTGATTCTGTCCCCCACCCCTTTCTGGTAAGGTGGGAAGGTTGCGACCTGTGCGGCCAGCCCACCGGTCCCGCGAGTTCCCCCTACTCAACCGCCAGGTGTGGGGAGGAGGGAGCGATGGGGGCGGGAAACAGGCCCCAGCTCCAGCAGCAGCACGGTAGTATGCTGGCTCACAACTCGGAGCTCCGGCGCACAGGAGCAACTCTGCGAAAAGCGGATTTTAAATGGAATGCTTTGCACCCCGTTTATAGCTTTTTCAAATAATCCTGCAAACTGGGAAGCAGAAACAATGTAAAAGTCACATTTTCCTTAATCCTAAATCCGCGTAGGTCATAACTGGGGAATTTAAAGTATGGCGAACCGTTCTAGCAAAGAGAGGACCAAATCCCTAATCCCAAGGACTTTTCGAGCAGGAGCTCGGCGGAGGCAGGAGGTGCGGCCTGTTCCTTTCGCGCGCTTCTCTCCTTCAAACTTGCTTAGCTGGCGCCTGTCCCTCGGCATGCCAAGCCAAGGCTGATCTCCAGCCGCCCCTAGACGCCCTAGGGCAGGACTTAGTGGACGTGCAAGGGCCTTTGCGTGCGCCGATACTGCGGACCCCAGGACGTGCAGCCAGAGCCGGCGTTGGGCAGCAGGGCCGCAGTGCTCGCTCTTCCAGCGGCATTTCAGTTCCCGCCTTTTGGGGTCCCGGGGTTGCAGTTTCCATGGTCCAAGGGTGGGGTTGGCCCCTGCTGCAGCCCCCATGTCCCATAGTTCTGCCGCCCTTGCTGTTTTCACCTGTGGCATTTTTGGCGATTCTGCTTTCCTCGACAACATCCCCTTCTCCCCTCCCTCGCCCGTGTTGTCCCGACTCTGAAAGTTGGCAGAGTCGGAGACACTTCTGAGAACTGGTAGTGAAGTCCCACTTCTGTGGGATGCAATTCCGCCCCAACTCCCCAAAAACGTGGGTTGTTTTCACTCTGTCCGATTGTTTTGGTTTGGGTGCTGCCGTTTTAAAAATTAGCGTAAAATGAACGTGGACCAAACGAGAAAAGGAGAAATGTTTAGATTTAGGCAGAGGGAAAAGAGAAGGAAACGGCCCCGCGATCCGCATCAGAGCCAACACCGGAGGAGGACCGGCGTTTCTAGTCTCGGGCCTTTCCTGGCCTGGCTGTTTGGTTCTCTGGGAAGGGAGGCGAGCTCGGTTTTTGTGGTCCAGGTTCCCCCGTGCGAGGGTCCTTCCCAGGAGACGCAGAAAGAAACCTTCCCTGTTGCATCCCAGCCCCATTGCAAAAACCCTAGCCCTGGCAGGCCTCGGCAGGCCTCCTGCTCCCTCGCCCTGTGACAGGCCCCCTCGCCTCCTTCCCTGGAAGTAAGTAGTGTGGGACTCTTGCACCCACTTGGGGGTGCAGAACCGCCATGGTTGAGGGAGTGCGTGAAAGGTGAGGCTTCGGATGCGAGAGGAGGGGTAGGCAAGAAGTCCGTTCCCTGGGGGCCCGCCCGCGTGCTGAGGACTAGGACGCCTCGGACCCTCTGGGCTTTTAGAGAAAAAAAAAAAAAAAAGGAGAGCGATGCATCGGGGAAACTTGGAAGATTTCCAACTTCCCAAGAGCCTGAGTTTGGCCTCGGTAGCCTGGAGTTCCCTGCGCAGGTCCAGCCGCTGCTGTTGAGGTTTCTCTGGCCGGAGGGACCGAAGCTCCCGCCCGCGGCGCCGCTGCAGCCCGGCCCTCCCGGAGCGGTGGCGGCAGCCCCGGGCGAAACCTGCGTCCCGCGGGCCCCGGGAGGCGAGGCGGTCGGCGCACAGCGGGCGAGGTCAGGGCCGAGCCAGGCCGCGAGGTCTGCAGCCCCTGCCGCGCTCGGCCTTTCGCGGCTGGAGAGCAGCGCGCTGTCAACCGGGAACCCCGCCTGGGTGGTAACAAGACCCCGGTCAGTCACCCCTGCAGCCCAGACTAACTTCTTTCAACAGCCCCTGATGGTAATTACAGTAATCGAAGCTGCCATATATCTTTAGGCAATTATGACACACAAAAAGCCCCGATGGGACCCCCTGGCGAGGGAAGTTAAGAACGGTTTTCCAGCTTCAGGAAACTCCCGCTCGCCTCACGTCGGAGCCCGCTCGGTTTGTTCAATGAGAGGAGCTTTGCAACGGGGTCACACAGCTTGTCTCGTGACCCCAAGTCACCTTAACGTGGCTGGGCAGCGGAGTCTGAGACGCAGACTCGCTAGGCTCTGGAATTTTTGCGTCCCGCCCTCATGTGCCCAGCCCCAAGAGGGCAGCGGGTCGCTAAGCTGCCCTAGTGAACGCAGAAGCAGGGCCGACCCGCAGCCGCGGTGGCCCCGGGGACGACGGTCGAGGAGCCCCGCCCGCGGGAGCCGGCTCCTTCTCCCACCCCATCGGGGTTCTCTAGACAGTTGGTCCCTGCCATCGCTCCTCCTGCGCGCTCATCTTGGCATCATCAAAAGTGCCCCGGGGAAGAAGAGGACGTCTGGGGCGTCGGGATCCCAAACGTGCACCCTAGCTCTGGCGGAGGGGTGTGTTGTGCACAAGAGGATGGTTGCAAATTATGGAAACCAGATTTACTGCGCCTCCGGACTGAGGCCAGGGCGGCAGAGCTCGAGTCCGAGCCCGCTGGGTGGCCATGAGTTCCCTTGGGCGCAGTGACAGGCCCGAGAGGTTGAGGGACAAGACTCACTGCGGCCGCCCAGCACTCTCTCCAGCCCCTCCTCCAGCAAATCTCTCCTCCCACCCTGCGGGAGAGGGGGCGCACAGGCGGTGGTCGCTGCGCCGCACGCCTCCCCTGCGGGCCTTTGTCGCCATCCGAATTCCCATGCTACTCTTTTTGACGGGTCACTGGTGGCTCTATAGGCAGGTGCTTCGGCGGGGTTGTAATTACCCCGGCCGAGCCTGGTGGTTACCGAGCCCCCTCCCACTCCACCCCTCGGGCCCACCCGCTCCCTCCCTCCCCCCTCTCTGTCCACCCTGGCCTCTCCAAGGCCACAGCATCGGGTGCGCGCCCGCCCAGACGCCTCGGAATCCACCGGCAAGTTTCCACCTCGGACGTCTCAGGGGGTCGTCCCCACGCCGCACCCTCTCCACCTCTATCCCTCCCGCCCATTCTCACCCCTGCCTCTCTCTTCACTCCACCCTGAGCGCCCCAGGGGGCAGCGGTCAAGTTTCACCCAGGCCTGAGGCCCCAGGGGTTCAGACAGGAGGCCTTCGTGCACCAAAAGGAAAATTAAATGTTAAGAAGTTAATTATTATTAACATCATCATTATTAAAGTGTTAATTAAGTTAACACTTTATTTCATACTCCCTCTGTAGGAGGAAGGATTTTCAAGTTCCTGTAAAGCACTTCAGGCTGGCTGTACTCTTCTCTATTCTCAGAGAAAAATAATTCCTTCCCTACTGAATTTTCGAATATTTTCTCATCCCTTGCATTCCTCCAGGGTCCGCAGCCACCCCGGGCTTGAGGGGATTTCAAGGAAAGTTCTCTGAAACCCCGCGACTCTAGAGGCCAATGGGACTGTGTGTGGAGGGAGGGGGCTTTAGAAAAATCAGCCAGACCCTTTACAACATGAGCCTCGGACAGCGGCGGAAAAACAGAAAGGAAGAGATCCAGAGGACCAGGAGGAGGCGAGTCTTTAAGGAAGAAGTGGGGATGGAAGGGGAAAGGGGCGCCGACCCGCCCGACCGGTCAGACAACCGCAGGCTGCATCAGTCTCTCTGACTGGCCTAGCCCCACGCTATCTCGTTACTTTGGGGAGAAAATTTTTTCCTAAAAGACATCATTTCTCAAAAGCAGTCCACCAAGCATTTAGAAAAATAGGTAAAGCGAAAGTTGGGCAATTGCCACTACCCTTGTTATCATTAATAATCCTGGTATTAGCATTACAATAATAATCCTCATAAGAACAACTGCCCCGCAGCTCAGAGAAAAGTCGATGGCCTTCCAGCTGCCATCCCTGGTTCCAGCCGTGTTTGTTTTTCTTCTGGTTCCTTTTACATTTCAAGTTTGTCTCCTCGCGCGCTTCACTAACAACTTTCTCTGTTAAAAGCAGGAGCGGGGGAGGGAGGCGACCAAACTTTCCGCGGAGCAGAAAGGCAGCGGCGGGCAGCGCTGCCGCCTGGGCCTGCTGTAATCTTTTATTCCCAAGTGGGTCTCAGCGATTAGAGGAGACCCAAATACACGTAGCGGTGCATGAATAATGCTCATTGTAGGAAACTGACACTTGCTCAAGGAAAAAAAGTTTGGCTATAAAATCACTTCATTATTTGCTTTTACCGCAGCTTCGGTGCTAATCCCTTCAGAGGTCAGATTGCTTAGCATCTCTCTCTCCCTCTCCCCTTTCCTCCCTCTCCTCCACCCTCCTCGCCCCTTTCCCCCTTCCCTGTCTTCTCTGCAATTTCAGGCCGCATTTTAGATATCCCCTGTAAAGTGTGTGGCGACCGCAGCTCCGGAAAACACTACGGGGTCTACGCCTGCGACGGCTGCTCGGGTTTTTTCAAACGGAGTATCCGAAGGAATAGGACGTATGTCTGCAAGTCTGGAAACCAGGTACCTTAGCCAGGCTGCATTACCCAGCTTCCCTGTGCTGCCTCCCCTCCTTTGTTTGTGCCAAAGGACTCTGCTCTGAGATTCCAAGCTGCTCGGGAGAGACCAGACCTTGACCTCTCCTTTCCTCTCTTTCCTGACTCAACTCTCGGAGGCCCTTTCCCTTGGGTAAGGCAGGGCAGTGTGGGGGCCTTGGGGTGGGGGGGGGGGAGAGGTAAGGGAAGACAGATGAGTTTACAGTAGGAAGTCTGAAACCCTAGTGTCACCCTCCCCCCCCCCCACACACATACTTTTAATTCTCTAATTTTGACACTGGGAGAGGCCCACACTCAGTAACTATAAAGCCAGGCCAGGGGACCTAAGGGACCTAAGGACTTAAGAATCTACACCTCACGTGTAAGCTGGAGAGAAAGGACCATGTTGTGCTGTCTGTCCACCCCCCACCCCCCATTCCTAGCGGCCCAGTCCCTTGACCACTGCCTGGGATGGCAGAAGTAAAAGGCACAGGGCATCCCAGTCAAGGTTGACACTCAAAGTGAGGAGTAGCCACCGGCACAGAAAGGATGCGCTCTGTGAGGGGCTGTGCCCTTTCAACTTCGGCGGCGCAGGGCTGTTCTGACTCTTGCTGAGCCTTGTCAGAAAAGGGCAGATTGAACAGAAAGAGAAGGCTCCCAAGGAAGGAGTAACTGGGACCTTCTCTCAGGTCCCCATATCTCCTCTTCCTCTGCTTAGATGTGCCTGGTTGGTTGTGTTTTGGTCTTAGGCAGGCTGAACTGTCTCAAAGAAACAGGTGAGTTGGGGCATGTGCTGAGTGTGAGCCAAAGCTTCCCGGACGAGTGAACAGAACCCCTGGACTCATGCCACAGCTGCATAACAGCTTAGTTCTACCTAGGGGCTCAGCCTTGTGGTCCCACACTTTGCCTTCTCCTTAGCCAGGCACGCAGGCCCTCAGCACAGAGCCACTCCCTTGAACGCTCAAGGAGATCCCGGAGAGCCTTTTAGTCAGAAGTCATCCTTTGGTAACCCAAATGGTAAAACATCCTCACTAGTTAATATATGTGTACAAATATGATACACATTATACATAGACATACATGATGCTAGTGAATTATTCTTTTTCTGGAGCCCTGTCTGCTTATATCAGTTTCTGGGGGATTTGGACTATCAACAAGAACAAGAAGACATCTGTCTGCATTGGGATAAGTAATTCGGAACTCTCCAGTCTTCATGCTGGTTAATTGGGTTTGCAGCTCTGTATCAGTTTCCAGCTTCACCAGGTGGACACATCACATCGTACACACACAAGACTGCATCCCAATAGCTTCCCAGGGATCTGGGATCACTGTGGGTTGAGCAGGCTTCTACTTAAATTATCTGTTACTTTTATACAATGCACAGAATTGGGAAATCAAAACCTCAGATGTTATGCTTGATATTTCCAAAGAGGTTGGCTGTCAATGTATATGGATGTCAGTCCAAGTATTTGTAAAGGAGTGATAATAGACTCATCAGGCATGATGGTTCTCTTCTTGTAGACAGAATAAATGGCCCAAGCTGAGGAATTCATCTCTCACTCCCACTCTAGATATTCATATATATATGATCTGATTTGAAGACACTCTTACAAACTAGCGAAGGCTTCCATTTTGTATTAACATGTTTATCAGAACACTGGGGGAATAATGTTTGAGGATAGACATATGATGACATTCAGTAAGTCCTTTAAGCCTCTTTACATCGAGCTTCTACACTGACCAGCAAAGATGCCCTGAAGAATTCATTTAGGAACCAAAAATTATTTCTTTTCTCTCTTTCATTTCAAGATTGGGTAAATAATATTCCAAGTTATTATTAACAGCAATGAGGACATTTAGAAATTGTTACGAACC